>PVJO010025188.1:0-23096 GCA_004026905.1 Hystrix cristata | reverse complement strand
AAAAGGGAAAGCACAAAGTGACAGGAAAAGTTGGAATAAGAGACCAGCAAAGAAAGGCTGTCTCCTCTCACACTCATGGTGGGTTAATGAGGCAGCCCGCTCAGGAGTCGTCACTCACAGCCTGGGAAGGCAGGAGCGGGGGATCTCAAGAGCTAAGTTACCTCCCCACCAGTGGAGGATCAAACCAGAAAGGAAACTGAGGCAATGCGGGCTCAACATTCCCCTCCATGTGTGTAGAGGGGGGATCAGGCCAGACTGTCCCAGTGAAACCTGTCATCTGCTTTAAGAGAGTGACAGCTGCTCTAAGAGCACTTAACTAGCTGACAGAGTGACCACCGTTTATTCGAATTCTATAAGTGGCAGATAAAAACCTGAGCTGTCTAAAGACACATAAAACAAAAATCATTACATAGCATTTTACGAAAATCACAATTTGCTTAGTATCAAAAGACCACTCCAGGGCAATCTAACATTACTTTTCAGTTGTAGTCCCAAGTTAGTGAAGCTGTCAACACGAGGTGCAGTAGAAACTGGAAATAAGTACCTTTCCTCTTTTTTCTTGAAAGCTAGGGCTCCCTCCTTTCTGTAGCCCATCCTCAATGGGGGCCAGTCTAGAGGGTTGGTTCCAGCTAATCTGTGGCCAATGACCCTGGGAATGGTCACTTACAGTATTCAGATGTCTTCTCCTATTAAGTTCCCAGCCAATGTACCAAAATGTTACATCCGGAGATGGACTATGAGCTGCTGCCATACTAGAAAATATACTTCCTGGTGATCGTAAACCCAGTTACAGTGAAGAATTCAAGAAACCAAGTTTATATTAAGAGGAGACAATTTATTTAAAAGTGGTGAAAAGGGGGAAAGGGGGATAGATAGCTACTCGGTGAGTAGGGAGCATTCAAAAATGAAGTACTCCTCTGCTGAGAGCTTCATATCCTGGTTCCAGTAAAGATTTGTTCAGCCATTTAGTGCAGACACGGACGTACATGGGACAGTGCAGTGGGCTCCCAGCCCTTGATTGGATCTTTTGGGTCTCTAGAGCAGAGATAGACATTCGGCACTCTTCCTGCATTTGGCTTCTGGGTAAATGTTGTAACTTGTAAATCTCCTGTCTTAAATCTGCTCCCTTACAAACCATTGGCTCTAAAAAGGTAACTAATACAATACAGCAATTACAAAGTTTTATGTGATATGAAGAAAATTTGCACAAAGTCCTATAACAGCCTGTAATAGGGAGATGTCAACTCATCGGGGAAGTTTCACCGAGTGTCATCTTAGTCCTTTCAGGCTGCTATAACAAGATCCCACAGACCAAGTATTCAAGACCCAGCTCTGCTGTTCATTGACTCTTAGTTTGCTCATGTTTAAAGTGAGGATGTCTTAGTCGTTTTCTCATTGCTGGGACAAAATATCTGACACTCACAACTTAAAGGAGGAGAGGTTTATTTTGACTCACATTTGCAAGAATGGCATGGTCAAAGGGTTTGAGCAGAAGAAAGCTGCTCATGTCATGGTGACCAGGAAGTAGAGAGAGAATAGAGGAGACAGGGAGAGAGACACACCCTTTCAGGTAATGCCCCCAGTGACCCACCTCCAACCAGGCCCTACCACGTAACAGCACTTTCAACACACTCAGTACAGCACACCATAATCCAATCATCATCCAACACATGCGGCTTTCGGGGAATATAGTTCATCTAAACCATAATGGGGGTTAATGATTGCTGTATCTCTGAGTGGTTGGGAGGATTAACTGAAATAACTGACATGCAAGAGCAGTTCTGTGGAGGGCAGTCATAAAGAACTGCACGACATTATAATTTTGTGAAGATTATATGCAGGACAGAGAAGGAAGAGAAGCCTATGTGCTGACCTAGAATGGTAGAGGGGATGAAGATTAACAGGAGGCTCACCAAACCCTGTTCTTTTCTTGGGAACAGAATAGGACAGCATTTTCCAGCCTCCCTTGCAGTTAGTAAGGACTCTGTAGTTGTGGAGTATGAATCCACTACTTCCTGTCTGGCCCTAAGTCTTCCCCATGCTCCTGTGCAGTCTCCCTCCCTCCCTTGTCTGCTGGCCGGGTGCAGAGGCCTTGATAGACATCCCCAAGACATAACTAGAAGATCGTGGGGCCTTAAGACTGCTTCCTCTGCATCCAATTAAGCTTTCTAGAAGCAAGAAATAAAATCATCTTAGGTTAAGGCACTAAAATTATTTGTTACAATAGTGAATGTACCCTAATATTACAGGCATCTAAATTAGATAGAAATTAATATACAATCAGAGAGGGACAGGGCTTGTAAGGAAGTCAGTGCAAAAATAAAGACATCAGAATTGTGACTAGAGGTGCATCAGAAGAAGGCCAGGCAGATGCAATCCCTAAAGGATAAGCAATAACGTGGGATTATTGCAATTAACATCACCTTGTCCAGTACATCCAGATAGGCATCAGTCGCCTAGGTGGGTGACTGGAGCATCTGGCCCCATCCCTTCCCCAAAATGCCTTTGTTCTTTCCATGTACCTTGCTACCTGACTTGTTTCTTTATTGGATCAATATTAGCTAAGTGGATAGACTTGTAATCCTATAGGTGGACTATAGTTTGACTCACACTGTACTCATGTTGTGACTTTGCTGTACAAATCACCTCCCGACAAAGGGGCTCAGTGGCCACCCCATTTGGAGGCCCTCCTGGAAACAAAGGACCTATTATTCTCGCCTTATTTTCAATAAAATTCTCCTAACTTCTTCCTTTCCTTTCTTCTTCCTTCATTCCTCAATGCTGTGAGACCACAAACTCAGCACATTTGACGTTGAACAGGTTGGGAGTTACCACTTCTCCTATATCACTGAAAGGGAAGATAACAATATTCACCTTGTTTTGTTCTCTTTTATTTTACTTTCTGGTTGGATCAAATAGAAATCACAGCCTTGATCCACCGGGTAGAGAATGCTTTTTTGAAAAAAGCCCGATCAAATATGGAATTCTTGCTCTATATTGTTTTAATGAACAAACAAGCCAGCAAATTTGCTGTCCCTTTAATTTTATTTTCTAACAAATGAAAAACAAGATTTAAAGAATAGTAATTCTTTGAAACTTTGGGGACACATTCTCTGGTATTAATCCTATTGCCAAATCTCATTATCCCCTGGAGAATCCCTGATAAAATTTACAGGAGCTTGAGCTCTATTTGAAAAAAACAAAAAGTGCAATCATCTATTCAGGATGGAGGTTTCTCCGGGGGTGTGTGATTGTGGAATGTGGTTTAAACTAAGCTTTCACAGCAGGGGTCTTTCATATGAGTCAGGATTACTCTCTTGGCTAAACCCTTTAGAAGGTCACTATGAATCAGCCAGAAAAGGCAGCATATCTATTTTAGCAATCAGGTTTAAACTTGGAATTGAAGAAAAGCAAAATGAAACCTGTGCACTGCGTGAGAGTAGGGGCATCTGTGTTTTGGAGGCAGGTTTTGGGGGTGGGGTCAGAAATCTCAGCTCTCAAAGTTTCCATGGCAGCCTTTAAAAACCAGACAGGGGTTGTAGAAACATGAAATACAAATGGCTGCAATATTTTAGGGGTCCGGGCCTCATGTAGTTTTCTTTGTTCTTCAGCTTAAAAAGAGTTTCTGGGGTTTAAAATTCAGGAATGGGGTTTTTTCATACGAGAATCACATTCCTTCCTGGAATCTGAGAAACTTAGGGAATCCACCCTGTTAGACAGTTTGTTATTCTCCCGATTGCAACTGCCGGAGTGACATGTCCTCCTCTGGTTTATAAACATATAGGCCTAGCCTTCTCCAGTACAAACGGTGGCATTCTCTTTGCCAGCTCCTAGCAGTCCCAGCTCCTGGAGTAAGCCCAGAAAGATCTGTTGCTTTCACATCCGCCCCATCAGGACTGCTGGTCCTGGGTCTGTTTTCCTTCAAGTCTCGTCAGTGAGATGTCCTTTCCCCTCTACTCTGTGATGACAGCTGCGCTCAACAACTGGGTTTCTTACTTTGCAAGACAGTAAGTCTAACACAAGTGAACTTCAGTAAAAACGGGAGCTTGCTATGATTTAGATAAATGTCCTCCAAAAATCCACGTGCACTTTAGGAGATGGGACTAGTGGCAGGTCATTAGTGGAAATGCCTTCTAAGGGGATAATGAGACCAACCGTAGCCCCTTTGTCTCCCTTACGTTAGCCTCCTAACCATGTGTGCTGCCTTACCACAGATCCAAAAGGAACAGGGCCAATCAATCGTGGAGTGAAACCCTTAAAATCACAAGCCAAAATAAAGCTTTCTCACTATAACTTATCTCAGATATTTGCTACAGTGATGTAAAGCTAACTGACAACTTATTCATCTAGCTGAAAAGTTTAGGGCTCTATCCCCACCTTCAATCATGGTTTGGTCCAGGGGTAAAATAACATCATCAGGATCCAATCTCTCTTCCCTCTTTCCTTTCATGCCATCTGTCTTTCCTTCTCTCTTTCACTGACTTTAAGCTCTAATTCCTCAATTTTACTTCTACTTTTAGTGCCAACCTGGTTCAAAGGTGGCCATAGTCCTCAGTCTTTCGGTGTCTGAGATTTGAGTTCACTAAGACAGAATGCCTGTTTCTATCACAGCATCCCCACAGAAGGTCTCTTTGGGTTTTACTGGCTGTGATTTAGAACATGTGTTCTTCCCAAGTTGCTGTGGGTGGGGAATTTGGATACTCTTCCTGGTTAGGGTCACATGCTCCATTCTTTGCCCAGTGATGTTCCTGGGAAGGGCTGGGGACAGTGTGCATCTGACCCACGTGATGTGAGGACCCAGGAGGGAAGATTTCCAAAAGAAAATGAGAATGGGAGCTATTAGTGGAAGGATGGTGGATGAATACTAGATGACCCCAAATCTAGTGCTGCTTCAACCTGCTTTGTATTATGATAACAGTGCAAATCTTTAATCTCTTAGGCAGTAGAAGGGGACCTCAATTTTCCTAACTTTGGAATTGATTGAGAAATTTTATTTTGAATGTGAATTTGAAGTGCTTGGAGGAAACTAAATTTCAGATTAGAGAGGTGTTTCTGGAAGTAAATGAGCACACTTCCAGCCTTGAACACCAAGGAGAAAGTAGGACTGCTAGAATGTGAGCATTTATCCTCAGCACTTCCATGTTTGTACATCCAACAGAGAGTGTGCAGACATTAAAACCTGCAATACTAGATCATCAGTTCTCAGTGGGTGATGTGGGGATGCAGGAGCAGCCTCTTTCTGAAGCTTTCTCTGATGAATCCTGTAAGTCTCCTAGGAAAACACAAGGTTCATATGCATCAACGAACTGTAGGTAACCTGGAGAGCAGCACTGTTTCCAACAGAGGAAGTTCAGCTGAGTGTTCTCAATGTCAGATGGCCCTTGACATTCTTCTCATGCAATCATATATGGGGGACTTCACTGGGGAGAACTGTAGTTAAAAGTGGCGGATAGAAAATCCTTTTTGACCTCAGTCCACCATCCCAACCCTGCTGCCAGTATATGGTAGAGGGACAATGAAGACAAAATTGCAGGACAGCAAGAGAACAGCCAAAGCCCTCTTTTGTAGTTGATTTCTTTTTGCTGGTTCTGAAAACACATGAAGATGTAGAAAGAGGCTTTATACCTCTCTATTCCAGCCTGGAAATTGGAGACTGAAAGCAAAGCCTATCAGCCCAAGAGAAAAAAAAAAAATTAGTGATAACTAGCTTCATCATGAAAAAAAATTAGCAATCTTATGCCTGAAGACTCACCTGAGAGGTGCACTATTTCACAGGCTCTGTGTACTGCTTTCATTATTCCTCATTTTATTCCTAAGCTCAGCCATGAGGATTTAGAAAGATAAAGCAGAGATGTAAAACGCTGTTAGCAAAGAGGCTGTGTACAAAATGCAATCTCACACTTGCTAAGGTGGGCCACCAGTCTGGCTCCCTGGAGACAGGGGCAGCTAGGCGATTTACAATGCCCACAAGATAAAAGCCAATGAGAGGCTGCCATTCTTTTCTCTTATTATGCCCATATCCCCTAGTGATGGTTGCCATGGAGTCTTTGTCAGGACTCCACTTCTGTAGATTTAGTGTCTCTCCTTGGGGGTATCTCGACAAAATTCCAAGAAGCTCTTTTTTACTCTAACAGAAGTTGCCCTGGTGTGTCTGTTACTACGGACATACACGTTTCCGTTTTCATAGCAGCTGATAAAGACACCTCTTGGGGAAATTCTGTCATGGCTTTTGACTTCTAACCTACCAATCCATTAGATTCCTAAAGAAGATTAAAGAGATGGTGAAGATTAATTTGGGGGAAAAAAGAGAGAAATTTCATTGTAAGGGCTGACTTCTAAAGCATTTGCACCGCAGGGGAGTGTCGGCTTAGATGTCTGTTTTGCCACGGCGCTTGCCCCAAGGGAGCAGGGGTTATTTGCACTCTGTAGGCGTCATGTGTTGAAACCTCAGAGTGAGTGCCCTCAAGAAGCAATCATGCGATTAAACTCAACTCGTGCATAGCCTGTGAGCTACGAACGCACAGTTCGGAGGCAGAAAGCATCTAGCTTTCCTCCTGTAAGCCTGAGAAGACTCTTCTAACATCTCCAAAATAACTCAGCAGTACAGTATGGCAAATTCATCTTTTCTCGCCTCAAATGTCCCAGTGAAGCGGAATTTTATCTCTTTATTAAAATGGATAGTAAAAGGGGCTGGGGATTTAGCTCAGCGGTTAAAGTGCCTGCCTTGCAAGCACAAGGACCCGAGTTCGATCCCCAGCACCAAAAAAAAAAAAAAAAAAGGATAGTAAAGGGAATTTAAAACACAGATAAGGTATTTTTACTTTAGATATTCTACCACACTTGCAACACATGCTGAATACCTGTTACATGCCAAGTGCTTGGTGCTGGTGATGAAGTCACCAGTTAGACCCTGCTCTCCTCAGAGGTTCACGGTCTTTCTTGTCTGGAGGAAACAGACATGTGCAGAAAAACTTCCCTGTGATACATATAGGTCAGTATGTTTAAAAAGATTTGTATAAAGTGCTATAGATGTACATGTTGTGTATACCTAACCCCCAAATCTAAAATGCTCCAAAACCTAAAACGTTTTGAGTGCCAGATGGATGCCACAAGTGGGAAATCTCACACTTGACCTCAAGTGACTTGTTGCAGTCAAAACACAGGCACACCAAAAATACTGTACGACTATCTCAGGCTATATGTTTAAGATATATATGAAACATGAATGAATTTAGCATATAGACGTGGGTCCCATCCCCTACATATCTCATCAGACTTTTGCAAATATTCCAGAAAAAAAAAATCAGAACCTGAAACCTGGGACCAAGCTTTCGAATAAGGGATTTCAGCCTGTACATGAAAGATAGATGAATTCTTTCCACAGGATTTGGGTGAGGTTGAGGAAGGGTGATGTTAGGGAAGATTTTGTGGAGCCAGGCTTATTTTTTCATGTTTATAAAATAAAAGAAAAAGAATAATACAAACAATTTAATCTGGACATGGATTGAGTGCTGGGCAGTAGCCATAAAAATACATAACATGTAGTAACTGGCTTTGAGAAATGTCTTACTTCTTTTGGGTCTAAAGTCTTTTTGGTTTCTTATAAAACACTATCCACTAAGGAAATTCATACTTTGTGCGTGTTGATGCACATCCAGCTACTTTGTCAAAAGACTACAGAAGATATGACTCACTGGGTCTCAGAAGGGAGACTGATACTCCAAAAGGACGAGGAGTAATTTATGGAGTAAGGAATGGGTTTGTACTCAATAGCTCACAAATGCAGAACTAGGGTCAGTAGGAGGAAATTACAAGAAGGCAGACATGAGCTCTTATTTTCCTGGTGTCTAGAACTTGGTAAACCTGGGACAAACCATCCTGTAGGGTGGCAAGTGCCTTGTTTCCTCCAAGTAAATCAAATATGATAGAGAGATACTCAGGTATTAAAAAGGGTTGGACTGGATTCATTCAGCAACGTTCTTGCATGGTCACAGCATTCTGTGAGGCTCTTGGCATTTTATAATGAGTAAATCAGAGATCCTGTCCTCAAGCGAACAGTCAGGCATCCAGGCAAGGCCATGGGATGGGACACGGGGCAGTGGAGGCTGGAGGGGTGTGGAAGGCTTCACAGAGGTCACTTCTAAACTGAGGCACAGTGGACAAGAACACAGCCAAGCCCTATGATGGGAAAAGGGAGGGTACCCAGAGGTGCCTTCTAATTCTAAATAGTCTGTGCACATTCACTGGTCAATATGCTTAAAAAAAGCTATACTCTACCTTTTACTTAGAGCAGAAGATAAATAATATTATTGGATTTCCTTTTAAAATTGTGATTAGCTGAATCATGTGGCCTAGTAACGACACAAACGAAAGACTAACTTTCACTGAAGGGTGGAATGTGGTTCAGATGTGCCCTCACTCTTCTTGCCACCAAGTCACACTGCTACTTTCCCACTAGCACCACCTAGTAGGACAAACCTTCCGTTCTCTTCTTAAATCAGTGGTGAGGGGCTGTGGGCTGGTGGTATGAGGTTTTGGAGGTGCTGTGACAGATGCCCAGTACTGACTTTCACCCTGCAGCAGTATTCCAGGAGCATCTAATGAATTTGTTGGGTGGTCACATTTGTCTTTACTCACAGAGGGTTGATAGTGACTGCTTGGCCTGTGTTTATTAGGAGTCTGACTCTGCTCGAGTGGCTGCATCTACCTAGGGACCAAGTGGAAAGAGTCACCAGGTCTGCCATTACAGACACAGCAATGCACCCACCAAGCAATCACTTCAGTATCGCTTAAGCACCAGTTGGAAGCAGAACGTTTCCTAGCCATGTCTAAGACCCTCTGTAGATGATACAGGACTGAGTTAAAAGGTACAGATGGAAGCTTCCACAAGGAATTCAGAGGAGGGAGACAGGAAAGTATGCTCCATTAGAAAAGAATTCAGTGAGAAAGAAGGCTCCAAATGTTAAAGGGTGAGGAGACCATAAAGTCCGTAGAAGGTCATTCCAAGTGAGGTGACGTAGGTCAACGTGTGGAGGTGAGACTGAGCCAAACGTGAGGTGAGAAACTTGGGCTTGTGAGTCTATTAGCCCGGGCTCTCCAAATCTGGTGGGCCATTAGCCAGCTGTATACCTTTAGTATGTTAATCATTCTGGCCAGTTTGCAGACTTAAAATGTGGAGATATAATAATAACTGATAGGTTGATTGAGAAAAATGATATGATTAATGACAGTATTTTAACCCTTGGCTTGGTACAGTGTAAATAATCACTGTTGGTTTCTTCTAATAATGATGCTAACAGTGATAGTGATAGTGATAATGGGGAAGTGAAGAGGCAGGATCACCAGGGAGACTGCGCAAGTACACAGGGATTGATTTTTGCTCTAAGTATCTGGACTAGCAAGCAACTGCCAACAGAAAGTGAAAATAAGAGCTTCATGCGCAGGCAGGCGCAAAAGAAGATCAACCTATTGAATTCTGAATGCAGCCCCTCAAGTGTTCAGACATGCATATGACCAGGGACAAATGGTCGGACCTCCCTGTTAGGAGAGTCCCAAGCTCTAGGCTGACATAAGCCAAGGTGAAGCAATCCTTTTTAGGGTCCAGTTCACAATATTTGATGTTTTTGGATCAAGAAGAGTCTCTCTCAGGAGTGCTTGGCTGCTTCTCTCCTAGACTTTAAACTTCAGCATAAGCTGGTGCCAGACATTCTAAAGTGCTTTCAGAAGATTCCAGGAAAGTGAAGAGTTTATAACCAACGTCTTGGAGGAGATTTATTCCAATGGATATGGAAGACACACACAAATACTTAGATTGAAATACTGACTTTAAATGCATTATACAGTAGCGTATAAAGACATAATTTTAGATTTTAAATTGCTAATGACATCAAGTAGGCAGGTTCTAGAGAGAGGCTAGCCTTGAGTGTCTGGCATCAGCGGTCAACATTTTGCACTGAGCCTTTGTTACATGAGAGTGAACGATGGGGCTATTTAACACAGTGCTGTGGTAGCAGCCTGGAAAATGTCCCCAGATGTTCCTTGCCCCCTAGCATTTATATACTCACATTATCTCCCTACTTGAATGGATGCTGAACCCAGTCATTTGACTTCTAAACAAGCAATAAAGGAAAGTAATGGCATGTCACTTCTGAGCCTGGGTTACCCACAAAGACTAGTTTCTGTCTTGTCCATCCTCTCTCACTGTCCTACTGATTCATCTTATGCTACACTTTGAAGAGGGCTGTGTGGCAGGGAATGGAGGTAAGGCTCTGACCAGCAGCCCAAAGTCCAAGGATTGTGATTCTGGGAGTCAGTTTGCAAGAATACCCCTTCCCTACCGTATCCCGCACTCGACTCTCAGGCAAAACTTCAGCCACATCCAGCAACTTGACTCAACTTCATGAGAAGTCTTAAGCCAGAGGCACCTAGGTTCCCAATCCACAGAAACTGAAACAGTACGTATTTGTTGTTTTAAGTTTAATTCAGGACAATGTGTTCAGCAATAAAAGACAGAGTTGGGATGGAGTGAGATGGAGGTGGAGAGAGGAAAGATCCCTGTTTCAGTGGTAGTGTCCGCTGTGGGTCATCTGGCACCTGTGTCCAGACTAATGTATCAAACATCACTTTTTAGCACATTCCTCCCAGACACCAGTTGACATGGTCTCCCCACCAACGGGAGGACCAAGTCCAACTTCTTATTCCCGAGGAGAGTTACCTGAGGAGTGGCTCTTCCTCAGGATCTCTGATGAGGTTGCAGTCAAGCTGTCTGGTGGAAGAGGACCTGCATTTGAAGTCACTCAGGCCACTGCTGGAAGGCTACAGAGTATCCCCTTCGGGGCTGCAGTCATGTCTCAGAACCTTGCTAGGCATTGCCTGAAGATGTGAGTCCTTATGTCCTCGGGCTCCTCCACAGGACTCCTGACAATAGGGCAGCTTGTGTCCCCCAGAATGACAGGAGTGAGAGAGAATCAGGAAAGCAAGAGAGGCCCTCAGCTTGGAAGCGCAGGTTTTTATAACCCAATTTCACTTCTTCCATGTTCTATATCCAGCTCACTCTCCAAAAGGGGTGGAGATGACCCGAGACAGTGAACACAGGAGGCAGGCATCGTCGGGACCATTTCGAGTTGGCTACTTCCAACACTTCATGCAGAGCACTCATTTCTCCCCCTCCTTGCCTGCCTGTGGTATTCACTTAAGACCTACCACTTGTGAATACGGTCTGTGTTGTACTCCACTCCTCTTTCTCTGGTGTCTTGATAGACATCTGTCTTGTGTTTCTAACTCTATAACAAACAACTGATAAGCAAAATTGAATCTACCACTTCTATCTCCCTCAATCATTGCCATCCTTAAGGTGTGTGGGCCCCAGGTAAATATCTTTGTTCAGGGCTACATTTACATGAACAATTCAATTAAAACATGCATTACAAGGGCAGCGTCCTTGCCTAGTATGCATGGAACAATTCATAGACTCAAAAAAAAAAAAACCAATTCGTAGACTCACATAACATATAGCAATGTATCAATGAAGATTTAGAATAATGAATAGAAAAGACGAACCTAGATTTTTGTTAATTGTACAGTCGATGCATGTGGAAATTCCTCATAGTATCCAGGAAATATTTCATTCTATTTAAATTCAGAAAACATCCCTTTGTCTTTTTTATTGTCATATTGAGCATTCTTGGCTAACTCTGTATCTTCCATCTAGCATATTGTGAAGGTAGGCTATGCTATTTTACCCACAATGCATTTGTTTTGGAATTTGTTTTTATTGAAATGATACAGGTTTCCTTTCCTTCGCAATTCCCTACTAACCATTTATGCAATGCTGATTTCATCACTGTTTATGACATTGCATTATCTGTCATGCCTCCTGGGATTACTGGGATCCTACAACTCCCTTAAGGGTTGTTACTGTGCTTTGTTGATGACAACACCGCATACAAGCTGTAATGTGAATGACAATTTGTTTTGTTTACTTCCTAGAACTTTAAAGCATAAATATAGTACAGTCACCAGACAGTCATGTCTTCTTTTAAACGCTTCCACCATCATCATTACTACCCTAGAATTTGACCTCTTGCAGTACTGATGACACCCTGGTCCCCCATGCTGTCACTGTAAGGGAGGAGAGATGAGGTGCCTGTGAAAAGTGGCCTTATGCACACAAGGAATGCCTGTCCTTTACCCAACATGGATAGGACTGATGCGAAGCAGCAAGATGGAACCACGATAGACTGGCGGCAAGAGAAGAAATTGATCAGCGCGTTCAGTGTTACAGAGCGAAGATCTTAAAAACCCTCAGAAATGTAAGTCTAGCCATACCAAGGGCTGCCAGGCGCAGCATGGGGTTCATGGACAGAGTGGGATGACTGAGTTGGGATTATATGGGGTAAAAGATGTCGTTGCCACTCTGCCACCTCCACATCTGAGCCTCACACATGGCTTGAGCCTAACAGTTGGTGGTGGGACGTTGGTAGCTCAGAAGCTGGAATTCTTCCTGTGTTTGATATGAGAGACTGAATCAGAGTGTTAGAACCATTCATCAGCCCAGGGTTGTGTGATTCTAAGAAGGAAATGTGCTTCTTAGACATTAGGAGGGGTGTCTGCTTGCTAGGCACACCCTTGGAACTGGTGACAGCCCACAAGGACTAGGACAACCCAAAGAGGCAGATTTTGGAGACCGTTGGGGCATCTGGTTGATCCTACATGTAGGAGAGTGTCGGAGAATGTCCCAAGGGGAAGAATGATTGCAGGTGGGTCTCGATCCAGGGTTGGGTGTCACACCTGGATGGAACTGTTGACCCCAAATAGTTCCAGACACTAGAGAGGGGGTTAGGAAATATTGAGGAAGTTTCTCCAAAGTGCAGGACCCCCTAAAGCATAGGTTTAAGGACAGATGGTCCACAACAACCTCCGTAGTGTCAAACCTCACAATCAATACAGTGGAATGTGGGCCCTGGGTGACGTCATAGCAAATGCTCAAGTCTAGAGCACCACCAGAGGGGATAAGGTTCATGGTGGGCTGAGTGTCAGTGTGGGGTTCCTGGAATGCGAACTCAGAGATGGAGATTGGGTGCAGGAGGTACTGAGGTGTGCTCACAATATTAGCAG
Source organism: Hystrix cristata (assembly GCA_004026905.1). NCBI lineage: Eukaryota > Metazoa > Chordata > Mammalia > Rodentia > Hystricidae > Hystrix > Hystrix cristata. The sequence continues at coordinate 9,980 of PVJO010025188.1, read as the reverse complement.
ATACAGGTGGAGGAGTGATGGCGATGGAAGCAGGTTTAGACAGAAAGAGGAACTGAACCAAGATGCACGTGTAACCAAGGCCACTGATGATCTTGGGGGAAACGATGGGGCTTTGATAACCCTTCAGATTTATCCCCAAAGGAGGCAAGGTGGGGAGACCCTCAACCCCTAATGTATCCATCAGACCAGTCTTGGGGAGCAGGAGCAAGCTTGAAGGAGTTGGTTCTCTTCAGCTAAGGATGGTTTCTGGGGAGACTACTGAGTGAACAAGCACCTTTCCCAGGCCCTGCAGGAAAGAGCACTTTGGTCCTGGGGTGTGGAGGAGCTGTGGTCCTCACAACAACAGTGTGGAACAGGGATTCCTTGTCATGAATGATGAGCTACGACTACAAAGATAGTTCACAAATACGGTTGTTAATGATAGTCTAAGAATCTCCAAGATTTTCTTGTTGACTTAAATAGAATCTGATGTCTTGCAGAAGCTTTTATGGGTGTGTGTGCGAGTGTGTGTGTGTGTGTGTGTGTGTGTGTGTGTGTGTGTGTGTGTGAGAGAGAGAGAGAGACAGGAATGGAATCAACCTAATGTATACATAGGGAAAGAGAGAGAGGTTTTAAGAAATTGGCTCATACAATAGAGAAGATGGGCAAGTGCAAAGCTGGTAACGTGGGCTGGCAGGTTGGAGACCCAGAACAGCAATCCAAGGGCCTCTGCTGGGAGAATTACTGCTTGACCCCAAGGAGGTCAGTCTTTTTCTATTAATGTCTCAACTGATTGAACATGGCTCACCCAAATACTATGCAGGATAAACTGCTTTACTAAAAACGTACTGATTAAAATGTTAATATCATCTAAAAATAGCCTCACAGGAACATCTAGCATGATATTTGACCAAACATCTGGGTGCCATGGCCAAGCCAAGTTGACAAGTAAAATTAACCACCAGTGTGTATATAAGAAGGAAGGGGAAGCATTAGACTCCTCGAAAACGGGAGGAGGCAGTTTCCCTATCACTTTTCTCTGTAACCTCTTTGCTTTTCTCCACCAGACACATCATGCCCACATGCACTGTGCCCATGTAAGCATGGGGCAGCCTCTCACCGGGGCAAGGCTGGCCTAGGGAGGCTGGGTTCACAGGAGAAGCAGAGTGTGGCTCCATTAGGCTTCTGCCAAGCACCAGGCACCTTAGGCAGTGTGGTCACTGCTGACTGCCCTGTGTTCTGTGTCCACTCCTCCTCCACCTGCAGCCCTACTCACTTTGCCAGCGTTACTCTGGACTGGTACATCTCAGTGATGATGAGGAGCAACTTAGATCCTGTTTTCTACCTCTTCCACTTAATGAGGGAGTTACATACATCCAAACCTCCTCCAAAATCCATATATAGAGTATTTACATATTTGTCTTTTTCATCTCTGTGGATGCCTCAAATCTCCCATTTGACCATTTTAAAAAGGAGCTGGGGATGTAGCTCAGAACAAAGGTTCTGTTACCACAAAAAAAAAAAAAAATCATGATCCCAAACCTCCATGTGCTCACATCCTTTGTCAGATAGACATAAAAGAGATTAATTATATCAAAACGGTCAATATTATAACAGAAGCACATATAAGGCACTGTAGCAAATTGGATATTTTCAAAAATGTTCATGGCAATATTTCCATTTCCACACTATATGAGTCAGTTTTGCTTTAGTCTAACAAGATACCTGAAATAATCAACTTATAAGGAGAAAAGATTTATTTTGGCTCATGGTTTAGAGGTTTCAGTCCATGGTCATTTGGCCTCATGGCTTTGGGCCTATGGCAAGACAGCATATTATGTCAGGCACATGTGGCAGTGCAAAACCAATCACTTCATGACCAAGAAGCAAAGAGAAAAGACCTCCCACTAGACCCCATCTCCTAAAGACTCCAACACCTTTCAGCAGCTCCATCCTTAGGAGCAAGCCTAAAACACATGGACTGTTGGATACACTTATCCAAAGTATAGCACACATGCTTTTCCAGAAGATTCCCGCCTCCATCAAGTGGGGGATGTATTTCCCCTCCCCCAAAACCACTGTGGGCTTATGACTGTTCTGACCAATACAGTATGATGGAAGTAATCTCTTTTATGTCTACCTGACAAAGGATGTGAGCACATGGAGGTTTGGGATCATGACTTTTTTTTTTTTTTTTGTGGTAACAGAACCTTTGTTCTGAGCTACATCCCCAGCTCCTTTTTAAAATTTTAATTTTAAGACTGTGTCTTGTTAAGTTGCTAAGTCCAGGCCAGTCTTCAACTTGTGAATTTCCTGCCTCAGCCTCTCAGAGTCCTGGGATTACAGGCATACACCATCATGCCCAGTTTTGGATTGTGTTTTATTCACTGTAATATATTTCTGAGAAGTGCCTTAACCTCTCTGTGTCCTATTAGCATGTGGGTGTGTGGGGGAAGTATCAGAAGTGCTAAAAATTTTGACCTTGTTGCCATGGTCATGGCCAACTCTAATATTGAGCCTGCATCTCTTTAGTGGGATGAAAATAAAAGGTCAAGCTGGTATAAATACTGGCCAGGATTTGCTTTTCTGCCTCTCAAGTTTATAGCATTGTTGTCTTCTAGAACTTTCTGCCATGATTAAACATTCTAATTTGTGCTGTACTGGGTTACATGTAGCTATTGAGCACTTGAAGTATAGCTAGTGTGACTGAGGAACTGAACTTCATGTTTTGTTTAATTTCGTTGAATTTTAGTTTAATTTTGAACAGCCTAATGGCTACTTTATTGGACAGCTCAGGTCTCAAGGATCAGATTTAGCAATTTTGTCCCCATTTTGCAAGACCAATTACTACTGGCCTTTCTTTCCTTGGCAAAAAGGAGCCACAAAGGTTTTTTTGTGTCCCTTTAACACTCCACCAAAACACTCCTTTAAATTCCTGAGACAGCTCTTAATTGCTGGTTTCAGCACTTTCCCCTTCTACTCACATTCTGCCTTCTTTTTTTTTTTTTTTTTTTTTTTTGACCTGGTTAGTCTTGACATATAAAATCCATTCCCCTTTTCTTTCTGGAAAAATAGTTCCTTATGTCTCATCTGTATCATATACACTGATATAAATATCTGTGTTGAAAGGTTGTAGATATTATTTAAGTCAGTTACCATTTTCATACACTTTAATTAAATCCTCTTTTAAACATTCCTGCTGTTGACTGTGTTCATTAAGCACCTTTAATCTGTCCTCTGCAGCTCCCTTGTTTAATTCCAGTTGTCATTCTCTGTATGCTTCCTATTTGGCGTGTCCTGCTTTTTATTAAACTGTCAGCGGAATGTTCTTGCTTTTATGTGGCTTGTGAAGAGTAATGAGCTTTGTCTTTTTTGTACTTTTGAAAAGGGGTGATGATCATCTTAACTTTATTGACAAAAGCATGTATTCACTTGGTAACCCTATTTGACCAATTTGGAGAGTGAGAACAAATATGTTTTCTTCCCTAAACTCAGAGTTGCTGCCAACAAGAGTTCAGGAAGTATGTCTGGGGCTCCAGAACATTAACATTTATTTGAAAGGCAAACTTTATTTTCATAAAAACAAGTGTGAAATTGGAACCTGGAGTGCCCTGGGGATCTAAGTTTTGCAGCAAGGGCATTTAGACTGTTCTGGAAAGAAGCCACAGACTGCCTGGGCATTTGTAGGAAACGACTGGATGATAAGGAGAGTGTAATATAGTGTCATAGCTGGATTTAAACTCAGTGAGGAGCTCCTTTATACACGAACGGAGAGAGAGAGAGAGAGAGAGAGAGAGAGAGAGAGAGAGAATTTGATCTGGTATTTAACTCATTCTTGCACTCCCCAGCACTCGTTCAGTTCAGACACCAACTATTCAGTACTTTTACAAGCGAGGAACTGAATCAATGAACAAAATTGAAGTTAAAATTTTGGCATAGAGTAAGAGTGGGGGAGGAAAAACAACAACTAAAAGGCAACAAAGTAAATTATAGTGTGTTTGTAAGTAACATGTGCTATGAAGTAAGAAAACATAGGGCAGGGTAAGGGGTATGCAAAGGCTACAATTTCAATTGCAATTTTAAATATGATGGTCAATTCAGGCTTCACTGAAATGATGTTTGAGCAAAGCCCTGAACTGTAAGGATAGGTTAACATCTACAGCAATGCCATTCACAAAAGAAGGGCCCAGAAAATCTGTGCTAAATGCACAAACAAGTAAAGTCTGTCCCACCTTCCACTCATGTGTTTTCAGGTGAGCTTGAGATGAGGTGTGGGATGAGGTGAGAGCTTGATATTTCATCATCACTAACAAACATTTCCAGTGCTAAGACTTTCGTACATCTCAACGCCTAATGAGAAGTCAACAATTTCATCAGATGTCTAACTGAAGTTTTAGTGATGTGTTTTGAAGCCAGAGGAAAAAATTGGTCTTATTGAATTTACTGCAATGTATTTATTCACAGTTATTATCTCCAACTGGTATTTTTCAAGGTGTGTAAAAGTAAATCCTGCAAAATATGTGTCTCTCTCCACTGAGCTGAATGTAGCCTAAGTGGGTTGATGGGCCAGGGGGAGGGCGGTGGGGATTTGCAGAGGTGAGTTAGAAAAGCCAGGCTTGCCTAGCTTCATAATTTTGCCTGGAGCCAACCCTGTGGGAGGGTTTTAATAATGAAAATTCTCCATGGCTCTAAAATTATTTAATTTCATGGTGATTTTACAACTCCTGTCGTCACACTCAAGGCACAAGGAAAGGAGATCATTTGCTTGAGACCCTGCAGAGGGAGAATACTAAGGCCAGTAAAAAGTTTCATGTTGTCAGAGTCTCACTTCTCCTGTTAGACTCAAATGGACTGAGTTTAGAGTTAATTAAATAATTCATTCACTTATTTGAAAAATATAACTGAGCCCTATGGGTTGGCAGCTTTCAAGATAGCCCCCGAAGGGCCTTCCCGATATGCATGTTCTTGTGTAATTCCCTTCTATAACCAGTAGCATGGACTTGAGTATCAAATAGGATATTGTAAAGATGACAGGCTGTGACCTATGAAATCAAAGCTTTCACTTCGTTCTTGTAGGGCACTTGCACTGGGAGAAACAACTATGGTGTCTTGAGCAGCCCTCTGGAGAGACTCAAGTGGTAAACTGCAGCCTCGTGCCGGCACTGGGCACCATCTAGGCAGCCCTGGGAGTCAGCCATATTGGAAGGGACTCTTCCACTTAAGCTGTTCCCAGATTGCTTATGGAAACTGAGATGTTTATTGCTGAGCTGTTTTTACTTATGACACTTCTGACATAAAATGTGTTTGGGTTTTCTACAACAACAACCAGTTCTCTGATTGACAAGACATCAACTGGGTGTTCGGTTCAATTCAATTCAATTCAGTTCAGTTCAGTTCTAACACTCTCTGGAGTTAGTGCAGACCCAAGACTGCTCTGTCCTTCAGATGTCAGTCACAAATCCTGGCCTAATTCTGACCAGCCAACTCTAAACTTCCTACCCCTTCAGGTCGCTCAGTTTTCTAGAATGGTTCACAGGAACGGCTCACACTTCACTACATTTTCTAGTTTATTATGACAGCCAAATGGAAGCGATGCAGAGGGCAAGGCACAGGGACCAGGGTGCACGGAGCTTCTAATCCTTCCGTGGGTCACCCTCCCAGAACCTTGATGGTTTCACTGGCCTGGAAGCTCTCTTTACCCTGTTCTACAGGGGTGCCAAGGCAGGTTCTAGTACAGAGGCACCAGTGATACCATCATTGGCCACTGGCTTGAGGAGACCGGGCGTGGGAGTGGAGTTCCACTCCTCTAATCATGCGGTGCACTTTCTGGTGACCAGCCCCCCTCCAGAATGCATCTAGGGGCTTCTCACCACCCACCATCTCATTAACATATAAACTAACTCTTTTGACTGCACAGAATCCCAGGGTTTTAGGAGCCATGTGCCAAAAATTAGGGACAAAGGCTAATCGTATATTTCCCATTATACACAACTGTTTTAAGACACTAAACACTGAGATAATATTTTGCTTAGTACTTGATAATTAATCTAGATGTTGGTACAAAGGACAGCTGACAAAAACTTGAAAATGTGGTTTTGGAATGGAGTGGTGGGTAGGACTTTGAATATTAGCAAAAAGCTAAAGAATATTGGAGAAACCTAAAATTAAGTTCTCTGGCCATTGGGTTGTAACTTTATCTTTTAAAAGAAAAATTTTCAGTGAACCCCAGATGACTTCTCTTGTCTCGGTCACTCATATAATTTTGTTCCCCAGGTAGCCTTGGACCGACTTGGCTCCCCCTGTAGGGACAGCAGGATTGTTAGGAAGGGATAGATAGATTTGGGCCCTTGCTGCTTGTGTCTCCCCATCTGCGTTTAGATTTTAGTCAGCAGGCAGAAAGTTGACAGTCTGCGGTTTTTTGGCTGCTTACCACAAGGTACAGTGTGTGACATTTGACTTCCTCAAATTTCTCCGCTTGAAGTCAAGATAACAAGAAGGCTCTTGCCCTCAAGTTGTCAGAAGGGGGTCTTATGTCCCCCTTTTCCCACACCCGAGAGAGAGAAAACCACCATGCTAGATGCTGCCCCCTCTCCAAATTTATCCAGCCCCTGACAACAAGCAGAGCAACCAATCAAGTAGGGACCCCTCCTGGGAATGGGTGATGTCGGCCGCCAAACCCTATAAATCTACAACACTGGACCCGCACAGGCGGTGTTTAAGCTCTGGACACCCCACTGTCCTGTTGGAGGTGGCTTTCGCTTTGCTCTGACAATGAAACTTCCTTCTATTTCCACTGTGGTCTCTTTTGCCTCCTCTTCTTTCTACGATGGGGAGAGAGACAGTTCTTGGGCAGGAGTGTGTCAGGGGTACTGACACCTGACCCAGTCCAGATGCAACACCCCCTCTTTCTTGCTTGTAGTTCTCAAGAATAATTGTAGAATGCAACATCCTGAGATGGGGTTGGGAGTTGTTATCAGGTAGCTTGCTTCTAAAAAGTAGCTCGCCCATTAAATGTTACCAGGTTCTGGATCACTCGCTTCTCTTTCTGGAATTGGAGTCCAGGTTCTTCTCACCTTGAAATAAGAATTAGATGAAATGAGTACAAAGTGGTGGCAAAGTTTATTTAAAAAGGCAGAAATGGAGATTGGGAGAGAAACTGGATCTGCAGCGTGAGCTTGGGCCAAACAAAGAAAAAAATGAGTAAAAGCAAAAATAAAAGTACATGCTACGTCTGGGAGATGATACATGGGCTATCATGGAAAAGTGTGGCTCCTCATGGCTTCCTTTATTTTATATTGTCCAAAGCTCGAGGAAACCCACAAGAACTTCTACATCTGGGTCCTCGGAGGCAGTGCTGGGATCCCATGCCTCAGGCTGACATCAGGTCTATGCCATTCTCTCGAGAAGTCTACAGGTAGGTCTTTGGGAACTGTTCTGTGCATCTATCCAGTATCTTGTAATTAACAGGACATACCTACTTCCCCAGCCAGTTCTTGCCAGGCCCTGCTCTCCTATCTCAGTGGCGCTGGCCCAAACAGCTGGCTCTGTTCCAGTCCCCAATAGAAATAAGATGCTTTCCAAGACTTTGACCCAGCAAGTTGGTTGAGCCCTGTGAGTCTCATTGCCCTGGGTATAAAGCCTGAGGTGGGTTGCTTTCCAGCTCTCTCAACTGTGGTGCAAGTGGGCTTGTGCAATTGAGACTCTGTACACCCCAACTAGCTTTCCTGAGCCTTGGGGAGGAAGCCAGCAATGTTGTATATCTGTAAGTAGTAAATCCACTTCCTGTAACTGGTTGTGTGTTGCTCTGTCTCAACCATATTCAGGAACATTGGTAACCAGTGTGTGAATAACCCCTTGTTTGTATGAAAAACTGTCTTTGGTAGCTTTCAGATGCCTTCTTAACACAAATGATTCCTAAGCACCAGGAATGATGTGAAAGCAGAAATCAGCTTTGTCCTTCTCTTTGTGTATTCATTTATCCAACACCTACATGTTGATCATGTGCTGTATGCCAGGAATTAGAGACATGGTAAACAAAGCAAATAAACTCCCTGTTTTTATGGAACATACTTTTAGTCGCAGGAGATGGAGAATAGACAAACGAATGGACAGGAGAATTTCAGAAGGTAAAGTTAGTGCTCTGGAGAAGCTAAACCATGATAAAAGTAATCCCTAGAAATAGCTTCCTTTCATTCCCAAGTGCTCATTCATCTTACATCACTACAACTTCTAGATTCCAACAGTTTTGCCTATACTCCTTTTTTTCGTCCTACAATATTTTTGCCAACCAGTCACAAATGAGAATTTTGACACCACTATCTGGGGATGAAACTTTTGAATGAGCTGGTTGTTAAAGAAGTGACACACACGCAAATTCGGACAAATTTGCCTAGATAATGAGGTAGGTGGATGGGCATGGACCAAGGTAGTCACCAAAAGGACTTTACAAGTAGTCCATTGTGCAACATTCCATGCTTATCCCAACAGATTATCTCATTTAAAGAAATTAAAATTTATCCATTTCCCTTCTTTTTTATATCTTAATTTAAAAAATTAATGTACTTTATTTTGATGCATTTTAACTTTTTGGTTGATTTATAATAATTGTATATGTTCATGGGATATGATAATTTGATTTATAATAATTGCATAATTCATAGGGTATGATAATTTGATACATGTATACAATGTAAAATAAAATATTCAAAGCAGGGTAATTGACTTTCCCATCTCCTTAAACATTTGTCATTTTATTGTGTTAGGAACCTTTATACACCTCTCTTCTAATTCTTTATAAAATATGTAATAAATTGTCATGAACTGTAATCAGCCTACCGTGATGTAGAACATTAGAAGTTATTCCTCCTAAATGTATTGTTAGCTTGCCTTAACTTTCATTCCCACCCCTGCTCCACATTTGAATGCCTGTTAGTGTAAAGCACTCATGTTTAGTTTGATGGCAAGGTGAAAGGATTCCATAGAGTAAAATAGATGCTTAAAAATTTAGTTGGATCCTGAATGGTGTGTATTATGAAATTGTGTCTATGGGGTGGGCTATTTTGATTAACAACAGAAAAAAGAAAGGTCTGTATCACTTACCAGGTATGCCCTGCACAGCAGATTTAATTCATGCTGGGCAATGACTGCTTCCTGGGATTAGCTCATGCATGCATGGATGGACAAGAGCATTTATTCTGCTTGGAACCCTCACCCTAAGAGTCCTGCCTCCTGTCCACCAAATGTTGACAGTCTCCATAATATATGGATAAACACACATCGGACATTTAGAACAGTATTTATAGTAAGTTATTACATGCACACAATGGGAGAAAACGTTTATAAGTGGCCATTCCTCCATAAATAATATTGCTAGGTGCTCTGAATACAGAAGTAAACAAATGAAATACTACCCTCAGTGAATTTTTACACTAAGGGTGAAATAAAATTGATTTATTTTAGAACAGAGCTATTTGGAGTATGGTGCATTGTCTACAAGAGGTAAATAAAGGAAACTTGAATAAACTGGTTGGACAGGGAGAGTATCTTTTAGAGTTGATGAAATAAAAGGCAGTAATAGTACTTTTACGAGTGTACATCACTCAAAGTAATGTATTAAGAACTCATCTTAAGCTCTCTTAACCAACTAGCAGCAGGGCTGAGGGTGGCGGGAGGCTGGGGGAAGAGCAGGGATTCAGTGGATTTCTTTTAGATTCAAGGGGTTCAACAGCTAATTCTAAGGAAAGGAGGTGTGGACTCCTGCTGTGACATTAATGAGATGCAGCTCTCAACTCCTAGTTTCTGTGTCTCTACATTTGTGTTTTTCAGAGAGAAAGTCATTACATTATGCCTCAAAGCAAGACATAAGCCTCCTGGATCAACTGCCCAGGAGCTGTGCTTCTCCATCTCCTCATGAAACAGTAAGACGCACTTTCTTCCCTTAAGGAGGAAGAGGTAAGGTAGGATGTGTTGGACACCTTCTTTGAATGCTTTCTCTTGCCACC
>PVJO010025187.1:0-23128 GCA_004026905.1 Hystrix cristata | reverse complement strand
GATTGGAGGGAAACTATAGGTAATACTAGCTTGATGAGTGGAATAGCCTGTGTTTATCATTGAGGACTGACTTCATCGTGAAAGATATAAATTCAGCTCAGAGGGAAAGCTGGGGAAATTTACTGCCTCATCTGATTGAAAAGTCCTGGGATAGTTGGCTACAAGCTAAATTCAGTAGCTCACAGAGTGAGACTGAAACGTAGACTAACTGTCTTTCTGAGCATATCTCAACTCTGCTTTCCAATCTTGTACTCTGTCTTCAGTTCTGGTGATGAGTAGAAAAAGTGTTGGTCTTACCGTATGAATCCAGAACTGTCCTAGATTTTATTGTACTAGTCTTCTTTGGACTCTGCGCCCATCCCTGAGCCAATCATTGAGACTAGGGTGATGGTATGTGCTAGTTGGTGTGGTCTGGACCTTAGCCACATTGCTAAAATTAAGATGACGCATGACTGTAAGTGTAACAAAGGGCAGTTCTCCAAGGGAACATCACAGTGTTGGTATCAGGACAGCAAATAGGTCCTGGGGAAAGAAAATTAGCCAGAATTGGTTGTAATGCTCACTGTACAGTTGTGGCAAATTGTAATGGCTACACATGAGACTGTGGGACCCGAGAATGACTCAGGTATCACCTGATCCAAGAAATCTCTGATTGCTTTATAAAAATACTATGTTCGCATTATCACTGTGTCTATTAGGAGCTGGTAAAATGCAGCCCATGGGCCAATCGGCCCAGACTGGTGGCTAATTGTGAATAATGTGTCACCGAAGCACAGACACGGTCATTTGTTTATCGCCACAGTTGCTTTTGCACTACAATGGCAGAGTTGAGTTGCTGAGACAGAGATCAAAGGGCCAACAAAATTTAAAATATTCACTGTCTTGCAATTTACAGAAAAAGCGTGCTGATTACTCGTCCACTTTATTGTTCTTCAGGAGGTGATTGTGATGTGACGTGGCATGTATTTATTTATTTTGTCCAGTTCATCCTCATTTTAGTGTAAGCTTCATGACTGCAGGAAGTTTTGCTTACCAAAGTCTAGACTAGTGCCTTGCTCAGACTAAGTGCTCGCTAATATTTGTTGCATGAATGAGTTGAAATATTTTGAACACTGCAATGCCTCAGAATGAATCTGACAGCATAATGAAAAGAAGGGAAGGAGAGGCTGCACCAAGGTGGAAGAATATTATTGTACCTTTGTCGAGGCTTTGCAAAGGCCTACGCTAGGGTAGAAGGAGAAGAGAGAACAAGTGAGGAACATCCTCTGAAGTAAAATAAATTAAACTGGGCCTATAAATGGACCACTGAAACCAGCAGACACTTTTCAGAAGACATTCCAACAGCAGCCAATAAATACATGAAAAAATGTTCAGCATCACTGGTCATTAGAGATACGCAAATTAAAACAACACCGACAGTCTATCTTCCTCCAGAGAGAATGGCTATCATCAAGAAATCAAATAATAACAAAAACAGGGTAGGGTTTGGGGGTAAAAGAACCCTGCTACATTGTTAGTGGGAATGTAAACTAGTACAACCACTGTGGAGATCAGTGTGGAGAGTCCTCGAAAAGAAATTCCATTCAACTCAGCTATTCTCTTCTAGGTATATGCCTGACTGAGTTAAAGACATCATATTACAGTGATACTATGTTTATAGCAGTGTGATTCATTACAGCTAAATCTTGGAAGCAACCTGTATGTTCATCCAGAAAAGACACTGTGGTGTTTATAAACAATGTAGTACTATTCTGCTATAAAGAGTATACTTGAGTCATTTGTAGGAAAATGGATGCATCTTGAGACAATAATGTCAGCAAAATAAATCGCACACACAAGCTTAAATATTACATGGTTCTTATATGAGAAACTCAATATATAAATAAAGTGCAAAATAAAACAGGAAAAATAGACCTTTTCAAATAAGAAAGCTTCCAAGGGATGGGTGGGGAAGGACAGAGGCAAGGGGAAAGAGATGAAAAAAGAATTAAGATGTGTCATATATACGTACCAACTCCTCATGGGAAGTGTAATCATTATGTACTGCAAACATGTTACTAACAAAAAATAAAAATTGGAAAAAAAAAACTTGGCAAGTAATGGATGAGGAGAGATAGGAGAGATGGAAGTCATAAGTATCTTTCATCTTTGGGTCTTCTTAGTTACGGTGTCATTAACAGTAAGTTACGTGATCAGAGATGAATAGTTCAGCTTTGCATATCCTGGATTTGGTGTTTGATCTCTGCCTTGGAAAAGTGCACTAACTAACCAGTGGGAAATGGTGGGCCAAAAGCCCCCGCAAAATGTTGACGGAAGAAGGGTCTGAGAATCACCCACAGAGCCCCAGCAGATGGTGAGAGGAGCTGGCCGAGGGGCGTCCTGGAGTGGTATCAGGAGGAGTTCCCCATGCAGTCTGCCGTGCAGTGCAGCTTGCTCTCGGAAGGAATCCCTGGGCAGGTTTGCCGAGGCCGTGGCCGCCTTCCTGGTGCATCTTTTGGAGCATGGTTCCTTTTTCTCTGGCCTTTCCTCATCCAGCCTGCTTTGTGCCGTCACAGAATGCAACACAGTTTCTGTCATATTGCAGGCATGTGACACTGATCACATTGTTCGTGTCCCTCGGGCTGTGTGTGTAGGTTCTCAGTGGAAAACTTCTTTTTCTCCTCTTTCTGGAGTATTTTATCAGTGAGCATGCGAGAAGCTGAGAGTTTCAGGAATGGAACCTGGTTTCTCATACAGGCTTCTGAACAGTGAATAATTCAGACGTTGACGCTTGGAATTCAAGAACTTCCGTGTCTTACAGTAACATTTGGGTGATAAATCAGAAGAGCCTGGCACCCACCGGGGCCCCCTTCTGTTCTCTGTTATCATTAGCAGAGATAGACTTCTGGGGATTCAGCTCTTTGAAAAGAATTGCTGGTTGTATAGTTCTTCTGTGGCAACTCATTCCAAAGTTGGTTTATTATTTACAGGAATACAGGAATAATGTATTAGATCATAAAAATACATTTCCCATAAATAATTCAGCCAGGAAGCCAAATATAAAAGAGTCTCAGATGAACAACCTCAACCTAATAAACCAGGGGTACTTAATAAGGAAAAGCACGATTCTACAGCAGAGAAATAATAACGGGCCTTCATTTGAAATGGTATCAGGAGTACAGCTCTCATAATACTCAGAAAAGTTTAGAAAATCTGGGCCAGAGCCAGGCCGAGACCCTCACCTCTTGTTGTACACCCTGCCTGTGAGCATCATGAGCTGCCCTATTGGATCTTCATCCCCAAAGTCTACAGAGTTAATTCCTGGTGCAGGAGGAAAAAGTGTCGGCAGGGCCCCCCATATTTTTTCCTTGGGCAGCAGGAAGATGTGATTTAATAGGAGCGTGATGGACTCGGGGTTGTGTGTGACTGTCCACGGCTGTCCCAGCAGCCTTGCTTCAGCAGACTTCCCATCCGCTCAGCATCATCTCCTTCCATGCCACCTGGACGTGGGGGGAACAAAAGAGGTAGCGTAGACATTTGTGTTCCTAGTTTGATTCAAGAGTTGGTGTGACTCCCTACTCCGCTGCGTTGAGAGAGCCAGTTACGGCGCTTACCAAGGAGATGGTTTTGTTCGTAGAAGTAACAAGATTTTGCTTTCTTTGTCAAGCCACAGTCAGGATGCTTTCAGGCATCTGTTGGTTTGGTTTTATTGTCAGAGTTTTCTTCTTGCCAGTTACATCCGAGTGTATTCAAATGAGGAGATAAGCTTCTTTCAGACCATCCTCAGTGTCAAGAGGCTGTCCACGGAGTCTAGCTATACTGTCTCTTTTGTTATTAATTATATTGACTGTCACAGAATAGTTTTATGCCAGGCAAAGCCACCAGAGAATAATTTTTGTTCTTCTTTCTTCTCTTCTGGTAGAAGCCAAGGGGACTGTTGGTATTCCACAGTGACACAAGGAATTTAATGAGATGACATTGTGAATAAGAAGCTCTCAATGTACAGAATAGGGAAGGAAATTAACTTCATTCTCTTTGTTGAAAGAACTTAAATTTTGTTTACTTATTTGATTGGGAGAAAAGAGTAGCAAAGTATTGTCTGAAGCTCCTTATGCTTTTCCTTACCATCTTGCACACACTTTCACCAAGTGCTGTCCCTTAATCTTAACTCCTTTTGAGCTTTCTCTTCCCTAAAAACAATGAGTGAGGTGGCCAGGGTGAGTCCAAACAAAGGACACAGGGAGTTAGAGGAGAAAATCCTTTCAGGGCCCCAAACAGACGCTAAGTGCCTGCCTTTCACCACAAAAAGACGGTAGGACAAGACGGTAGAGTGATTAAGTCAGCGTCGTATTTGGACACAGACCGCCTGGATTCTACTTCTAACTCTGATTGTACAACCTTAGCTGAGTTTCTGAGTCCTCCGAAGTCCTCACATTTCCCATCTGTAAAATATGGGTAAGAGTAACCTGCATCACGTATGTAAAGTCCTCATCCCAAAACCAAGCACAGAATTGGTGCCCAAAATATTTACGCCTATTCTTGTTGTTCGTTCTGCAAATACCTACTAAGTACCTTCTGTGCAGCCATCACCAGCCACGTTCAATGCGAGATACAAGGACACGGAACAAAAATGCCTTTTAATATGTTCTCACATGGGTTATAGGCTAGCAGTGAGGGCGAAGCATATACCCAGTGAAATGAATGATACACAGTAGTTGATATTTTTAAAAACTTTAAAATGTGAGCTAGAACTTGGCTCTAGTCTGTTCTGGAGGTATGAGATAGTAACTGCGGAAGCCCAGACGGGAGCCCAAGCTTGCAGCGTTGATGAGGGAACTTCCTAGAGGAGAACAAGGATGGCTGGAAGGGCAGAGTGTGACCTAGCAGAAGCAAAGGGACGAATGACAAGCTTCTGCGCAGCAGGATTAGCCGGATCCTGGCACGGCAGCGCAGGACCAAAAGACGCTGCTTTTTCCTGCCGATGAGCACGTTTGGATTTTTCTTTGGGGAAGAGATTGTCATTATCAGCATATAGCAAATCGGAACTGCTTACTCCCCTGAAAGCTGGAGTTACAGACGCATTCACAGATCTGCTGGAACCTTCTGGGGACTTTCCCTTTTGGCAGCATTCTCTGCAGGATGTGACTGGAATAGTAATGGGACTATCCTATATTAGCTTGATTCTGTGAGTCAAAGAGAAAAGACAAGTACAGTTTGACTCAGACATTATTTATGATGCAAGAACTTTCACTGTTCAGAAAAAGAAGAGAAGTGATATCCACAGGAAGCTTCTCTACATTATTTAAGCTGTAACATGGCCAGTTCTCTATTCAAAAGAGATTTGATCACATCCAGTATATGTTAATAGAGGTTTATTCTGGTCAACTGCTGTGCTGACCAAAGGCACACACCAGGACCCTGCCTGTCTGGAATCCAAGCAGGAAGGCTGGATGTTTTAAATATTTACACAGAAACAGTTTGTGGTATCATAGGAGCAAAGTCCAAGGTACTTTGGACATCTAAACTCGGCAGATCGATTGAATTTAATTTTACAGGTAGGGCAAGTCGTCTTGAAAGACCAGAGGGGTGCGTCAGAGTGAGTCAGCCCGTGTGGGATGGCTGCTGCGGGCACACAGTGCAGCTTACACCACGCCCTGGTAAAGCATCGCCTTTTGGGTAAATGTTTTATAAATCCAACACAGGTGGAAGGTAGAGACCGAGAAGAGTGCCTGATACGAAAGATGCGAGGTCGTGATTGTAATCACCAACATTAAATGCTCACTCCATACCAGCTACTGTTTGATCTCTTTCTGTGTGTTACCCCTGATCTCAAGATTGCTCTCTGAACTCGGTTTACTTCATTTCACACATGAGAAAACTGGCAAATAGGGAGGCAGTTTCCCCATGGTCACATAGCAAGTCAAATGGCAGAAGTGAGATACAAACCCAGATCATCAGAATCTGGAACCTGTATTTTGTTCATTTTTCGTAACAGTTTTATTGATGCTTACCTCTTTAAACTGTAAAATGCAGTGTTTTTCAGTACAGTGAAACTTTGCTTTTAACATATTGTCAGCAAAGTGCTGTGTATGAGAGGCCAATGCTGCAGGGAGTAAAAAGAATTCACCAAGAGTCAGGAACACAGAAATTAGAGAAATTATTAATACAGTACAAGTAAGCAGCAGGTGAGTTCAAGAAAAAACCGTGACATCAGGCTGAATGGTTATTTTTCTATGTGATTTTATTCCGAGGAGGGGGTCTGCAATTGTCATTCCACGAGTGTTCTCATTAGGTCGTGGTGGTTCTGTTACCCATCCTCTCAACTTCAGGGATAGCCAGGTTTTGTTTGAAGACTGACACAATGTTCTTGTTCCACAGAGTCCAGCACCCTTGATGCTGCTAGAAACAATTCTTCCTGGGGAAAATTAATTGACCAATGTGTAAAGATTGAGTAATGTTAGTGGGTGAGAGGATCAGAATGAAATGTATATGTTTGTACTTGAAAGGGAATGTTGATGTCGTATTGGGATAAGGGAAGAAACGATACTCCTTAGGACATGACAGGTGGGTAGATCATCCAGTAAGGTGTGTGTGATTTTGGTGCGTAGCTTACAGGGAGGAAAGTTAATGTTCCTCCGCAGGCTCGTCACTTAGCTGCAATGTGACCTCTCAAGCAGCAAGGGCAAAATAATCATGATTCCGCACTCATATGTCGTAGAAGTGCAAAAAGCAATATATTCTCCTCACTCGTTGGAAGGCTTACCCATATAACAAGAAGAGATTAACAGGAGAAATGCATAAAAAATATAATCAGTATGCCTTTTATATGACACAGGATCCTTTGGAAATGACTACCCAAAGAAATGGGGGAAACTGCTGAGGTTTAACGAGTGGGCGGTCACATAGAAGTAGGAGTGCACAGAGTAAGACTGCTCTGATGTAGGCAGAGCGGATTGCCAAGTCCTGTTTGTTCGGGTTCTTGTGGGCATATCTGCATCTTCATTCCTTCCCTCTGAGTGTAAGGCAAAGCCTGTTACATGAGGGAAAAGGGCAAGTGAGGTCCCGCAAGTGACCTTCCTGGGTTTTATGGTTTTCTTCAGGAGAGAACGGCAGGAGGTCAGAGAGACTTTCCTGCTTCTGCTGTTTCCTCAAATGTCAATGTACCGTATTTTGGGGCAGCATGTGTTGAACCTCAGCAGTCATATGCATTTAGCAACAAATATGTATATTTTATTGTATGTTTTATATGTATACATGCTATGAACATTTGTTAAATTTGTGATATATTTGTGGTATATGTATATACATTATATATGCTAGCTAAAATCTATGTTTATATTTTTATGGATATGCATGTATGTACGTGTTCATATAAATCTATTAGAAAACCACAGTATTTAGTGAGCATTGTGTGCATGTTACACTGCTTAGACTTCTATGTTAAGGATAGTGGGGAGATACTGAGGGCTTCAGACTGGGAAATGGCAAGTCCTAAAGTCTCTTTTGTAGTACACTTTGAAGATGATCAGCCAGGGATGCTTTGAACAGACTCACTAATTATGAGACCACACACAGACACTGAATTGAAAAAGACATCCCTGCATCCTGCTCTGTAAGACTCTCAGTGCTAACACACAGTTCAGATTGCTCGTCTTTGTTTTTTGTTTGTTTGTTTGTTTGGGTGCTGGGGATTGTACTCAGGGCCTTGTGCTTGCAAGGCAAGCACTCTAACCACTGAGCTAAATTCCCAGGCCCAGATTGCTCATCTTTATCCTCTGCCCAAAGGAAATAGGCCCAGCATATGACAAAGGGCAGGAACAGCGTGGCTGGAAAGAGCTCAGGCATATCCGATGAGCACTGAACACAGTGTATTGTTGTTCCCATTAGGTTGCTTGATGTGAGCTGATCAGAGGTCAGAATGCACTTGTATTGCATCATGGGATTGTGGGAGAGACTGCATTTAACCAAACAAAGAGGGGAACCAATGTGAAATAAATAGGCAGGGTGCCTGTGAGCTATGAAGGAAGGCAATGTGCTTTTCTTCTTTGGCTCTTAAATGTGTTTCAGCCGCCAGGGAAAATGACTTTCTCTCTTGCCTTCCAATCTGTCTGGCTGACTGGTTATTAGAAGAAGTCAGGCTCTAGTGCCTCAGTTGTATGTTTAATGAGGATGTCCTTGCATGAGAGCCCGAGCAAGTTCCTCTGCCTTAATTCTTCCCCCCAGTACTCCAAAAAAGTGTCTCTACGTAGAAAATTGTGATCAGAGCTTTCTGGTGGAGCGAAGAAGGCTTTAAAAGGCATGAACTCTACCGCCATTGGGTACTTATTCGGGTGTGTAAGATCTGAGAAACGGACTAGGGAGATTTAGAAGCAAGTGCCCCTGAGAAGTGGAGATTCGTACTCACTCGTGAAGATGGGTGAAGCCACAGAAGCTGTTTCCACTGGAAGGAAATGGCATCAAAAACCACCCTCACTCTTATGATACAGTCCTGTAACTGAATAGTAGTTTGAAATGTAGTCCTGTCTCTTGAACTCCAAGGATAAAAAAAAATTGTGGAACAGTAGTTGAATTAGGTCTTTGTTATAATGGCCCCTTTTTCATTTCTCTTTCCATCTTTTTCCCATCTTCCTTTCATTCCATGATTCCCAGACAGTACAATTATAGAAGTAAGAGAAGTCAGTTTTGGGTAAAGTCTGTGCTACCATGAATTATAAATAAACTAATAATACACAAGAGCTAATGAGATAACCTGTGATATAACCTATTGGATGTAATCAAATTATTGATATATATCATTTTCAACTTTCTGATTAGAGAATTATCACTTAGAGATTAGTGAAAATGATAATGTAAAATCTGCCCCCTCAGAGTTCACAGACTGGCTGAATTCTGTCTATGAATCCCTGGGATCTTTTGTGTACAAGTGAAGTCCTCTCCTAATTAAAATAAATGCTTAGTGAGAACCTACTACATGCACTCATTATGAATGGGTTTCAGTTGGAATACAGCCAGACCAGGATGTGATTCAAAATCCTGAAATATGTCTATATTCCTTTATATCAGTATCATGAATTATGTGAGAGGCCTGCTGTCTTATACAGAACCCATGATGGAGTTAGCCTGGATAGGATGTTATAATACTGTATTAGTTACTTTTCTAGAGTCAATGGTTTGCAAGAGAGCAGATTTAATACAGGACATCTATAAGTTACAACATTCACCCATAAGCCAAATGCAGGAAGAGTGCAGAACATCTATCTATGCCCTGGAGACCCAAAAGATCCAATCAAGGGCTGGGAGCGAGGTCTATGCTAGAAGCAGAATACAATGCTCACAGCAGAGATGAAGACCACAGCTCCCCGAAGCAAACAGCAGCCATCCTCAAGGACAGGAAAGTCCCAAGCTCCTTCTGTGATGAGAACATCGAAGTTCCCTGTGGGAGAACCAGCTGCAACAGAGCTGTTTCTGGGAAACAACCGGCCCCCGTCTTCTGTTCCCGTCCTCCTTTATGTTGCATTTGCAACAATCCTCAGGTGGATCCTCTACGCTCAGTTCAGCAGGACATTTCTGCTCAAGTTGACCACAATAATAAATCCACTACATATACCCTAAGACCAAATAGTGATTCTCAGTAGAGACATTCGGGGTGGGGGCAATGTTACACTCAAGAGGAGCACTTGGTAATGGCTAGAGATGTCTGATTATCACATCTTGAGGTGGGCAGTGCCACTAGTGTCTACTTGGAGGAGGGAAGAGATGCTTCTCAGCATCCTACAGAACACAAGACAGCCCACCAACAGCAAAGAGTGAAACTGTACAGCCCTGAGTTTTAATCATGCTGTGTTGAGAAGCTGGGGCCAGAGGATAGCTATACAGAACACTGATGAAGTGCTGCTGTAGGTGCATTTGTATGTCCTGGTTCTCTGCCCTGTCACCCTTTAGAAGGTTATGTATCCTGTTTTTCCATTTCTTGAGGTTGCCGATTATTAATTCTTTCTCCCTCTCCGGTGCCTGCTGTCAGGCCATGCACACAGCAGGTGAACAGTTACTGTTAAGCACTGGTAAGTGCAAGCCTGCTGTCTCTTTTGCCTGATTATTGGCTTCAAAATAGTGGCAGAAACTCGGGACTCCAGATGAGCACTCTCCAGGGGAAGGCTTTTTGGAGTGAGAAAACAGAAGTGACACAACTGGAGGTTTGAATCCCTGCCTCCCGTGGGAGCAGTGTAAACACACTATTTTTGTCATTGAAGTGGGAAATGGAACAGCCTAGGAGAGGCAGGTCCATTTCTGCTTGCTACAGCCTAACAGTTCCCTTGTTCATATAATCTTATAGTTGAAATTGACTTTAAAAGGGAGTTATGTCAATAGTGGCATTTCTTAAACATCTACTAGATACGAAATGTTGCTTTATATACTTTGCATTTGTAAAATTACTTAGGGCTTGATTTGCTCTTTCCATTGAGAACCAGGGCTGCTTGCTCCATGACAAAAACCTGCTCTGGCTGGGGCAAAGAGTAAGCTGGACCAGTCCTCTTGGGTGTTGTGTTTGTTGTGGCTTGTGTCTAGATGTCCCCTGAAAGGGTTATGCGCTTTTAGATGGGGCTTTGTGGAGGTGGCTGGATCTAAGGTGTATGGTACTGGGATTAAGGGTGTATAGTACTAAATTAGTCCCCTGATGGGTTAAACTTAGTTCTATATGTGCATAATGGAAAGACTCACCCTGAGTGTGGGTGGCACCACCCAAAAGACTGATAGACTGGATAGGATAAAAGGGGAAGTGAAGCTGCTTCCTGCCTTCCTTGCTGTGGACTGTTTCTCCTCCATGATGCCCTCTGCCACACCACCCTGCCTTAGAACCAGACAACTATGGACTGAAAGCTCTACAGACTGTGAGCTGAAATAACCTTTCTCCCTTTAACTTTGGGTGTTGGGTAGTTTTGTCTCGGCAATGATAAAAGTAACTAAAACATGGTTTTTATTTACATGTACCTGCACAGCTTCATGCGATCACAGGTGGGGCTTTTGGGAGGTGATTGGATCACAAGGGCATGATATTCATTGGTGGCTTATTCCACCTCTGAATTTGTAGCTAAATGTGATGTTGGGCAGTGAAACCTGGTTGGAGGAGGTAAGTCACCAGAACCGTGGCCTAGAAGGGTCTCTCCTCCTCCCTTGATCTCTCTCCGCTCCCTGACTTCCCTGCCATAAGCTGTTCCTCCTCTGTCATGTTCCCTACCCTGGCACCAGCTGACTATGGATTGAACTGTCTATAAAGTGAACAATAATAAACCTTTCCTTTAAGTTGTAGGTGTCGGGTATTGTGCCCCAGTGACAAGAAAGTAAGACCCTGGGCCTTTAAGGATAAGGCTGAGTGGGAGAAAGCATTTGTGGGAGAAAGCATTTGACTAACGAGCACAAGACCTGGGCTTCAGGCTCCAGCACTGAAAACAAATGGCCCAGGCTAAATTCTGTGTTACATGCCTTATAGTTTCCTATGGTAAAATGTATATGATCTCATAGTTTGATCTGTTTCTTTAAAATTCTGAGTCGCACTGAAATAGGTGATATTTCCTTCTCCTCCCTTAAGGCTGATTTGGTCCATTCCAGAAGTGATTCCTCAAATTATGATCAATTGCCCTGTGGGAGAGTGATTTTGGTGGGGTCCTGGCATCTCAAACAGTTCTTTGTTCTGATGGATCAGGGGGACTGTCGTCTCCATCCATTTAGTGAGCTTCTCTTTGAACTGTTTACATTTGGCATGAAAATCTGGAAGTGTTGTTGCATTACTTCAGTGAGAAGGTGCAAAAAAATGAGCCCAGAATTATTGATTTGTTAATGTCTCTTGTCCCTAAAATTGGGCCTTGCGGTGAGATTTTTTTTTGAGAACTATGAGAAAACATAATAGAATGAGATTAACAGACCTAGATGGAAGTTGTTTTTAGTGTTAAATTAATCACATTTGGGTTAGTCTTCTCACTTCAAGGGGACAGAGGCAGAATTCCCTCCATGCTGCCATTTGTCACTAATATTTGGATCTTGCTCTGTTGGTTGAAGTGCTAGTTTACCTTTTACTTGGTGTTCATGATAAATCTGGACCGTAGGTCGGGAGTGGATAATGCCTGCTTAATACATGCAGGAAGTAAACCCAGGACAGTTTAGAGGCTTAGAGTCACAGAGTAAATTTGATGAGAAATCAAAAGGAAAGCAATGATATTAGAATATATTAACAACTGCACTACAATGTGTAGTTTTTTTAAAAACCTAAAGTATAGGCTACAGGTTCTAGTAGTTATACTAGATATTCAGGCTGTATAACTCCTTGGCAAAGTTTAGAAGCAAAACTTGCAAAATGGAAGGCTGTATCATGTCACCTGCAAAAATATAGTGGCAAGAGCCAAGAGTGACTTCATTCAGTTATCAAAATATAGAATGGGAAATATATTGTGGAAATTGAAGATGGAATTATCTTTGGCCAAATCCAGAACATGTTGGTAACTTCTCATTTAGAGATTGTTTCTATGTGCACAAGAGTTCTGGTATTTATCTTATTACCAACCAGAATATGGGCTGGGATTTGTTCTTTTCTATTCTTTTCTTTTCTTTTCTTCTTCTTCTTCTTTTTTTTTTTTTTTTTTTTTTTTTTTTTTTTTTTTTTTTTGTGCTGGGGATTGAACTCAGAGCCTTGTGCTTACAAGGCAAGTACTCTAACCACTGAGCTAAATCCCCAGCCCCAGGATTTGTTCTTAAAATAAGAGATAGTAAAAAAAGAATTGGATCAGGCATCCTAGAGCCCTTACAACTCATTCACCTTTGATCGTACAACATCATCATACCAGTTTTTAACTTTTCCTTGTACCATTCTGTTCAGCAAATCACAGAAAACAAGCATAACCATGATCCTATAAAATTGTCTACTCCGTGAGAAAGATGAATGCAGGCGCCATATTTGATTCAGCAAAGAGGAAAAAGACAGGATAGGCTTCAAGTACGTGCCCTAAGAACACATGTTCTTGACCACATGCAGGTTTTAATACAGAGTCCTAGTGTAACATAGTACTGTGGACTGGACTATGAGTTGGTGACATTACTGAGCCTTGTGTGTATAATGGTGATACTGATACTACACTCTAAGTTGTCACTATAGAAATTAAATAAGATAATTCATAAAATCTCACAGTTATATGTGCTAAATTCTCAATAAATGTGACTGTTTTATCATAAAAATTAAGTTGCTCTAAACTTTGCTTTCTTTCTCTAAAAATGGAGATAAGAATAGTATCTAACTCCTGGGTTGTTGGAATGATTGAACAAGGTAATACAAGTAAAGTGCCAAACATAAGCTTATAGTCGAAGTTCATGAAAAACTTCATCAACTGTAAAATAATATTCAGAGATTAATTTTTGTTTCGGCCCAGCTCTCATATACCTGAACCAGCTGAGATAATGCAGGAGAACCAGATTTGATGTTCAGTGTGTATTGGCCCAATTTTCTGCAGGACAAACTGTAGAGTCTATAGATAAGATCTACTATTGTTTTTCCATTGTATAAAAGAACCTTGGGCAGTACCCAACCCACATCGGGCGCTAATGTTTGCCATGTTCATAGAGTAGTCCCTCTCCCAAAAACTGGGATATGCATTACAAAATAATGGAAGGTTGCCGGTCTGCCTGGCCCTCCCTTGAAAGCTTAAGCATTTTCATAATGGATCAGAAAGACGTTTTTCAGGATAACTTGATAATTCATCCTCATTTCCTTGTATACACGGTGCATTCCATTTAAAAAGAGATGCTAATGCGTTTATGCTAAAGCTTATGGATTTACACCCCAGGATGAAATGTGTTCTTGATAGTACACCTTTATCCTGTTTAGGGAAAGGGAAGAATCAGCTGGTATCAGGTTAGTATTGATTAACTGTCTCTTGGATTGATAAAGCAGCCCACAATACACTTAGTAAATACCCAAATGAAGCTGAAAAGCTCAACAGATTCGGGTTTTGACACCTGCTTCTTTTTTCCTTTAAAAGATAATCAGGTCAACATCTGAAAACATTCTCTTTTGTACTGAATAATTCAGATTTCACTGGCCTGGATTTTTTTTTTTCTTTACTGTGCGATATCAGTGCTGTTTGTAGGGAAGGAGGGAAAAAAACTGTAAGAGGCTCACAAAAATGTGTTTGCCCTTCAGTCGTTGAAAGCTAAATGCTCTCAAACATGTCTTACGCATGTGCCGACCAGAAGAACACATTTGAGCATACCTGTTGTCACAGCTCTTGGATGCTAGAGAAAAATAGCTTCTTATGTCTCTGAGTTTCTGTTTCATATTGAGTAGTCGTTTGGTGTTGAGTCTTACAGGTGTCACGATTACTCTGGAAAGAGATTTCTTTGTAGGCTCTTGGGAACAGCTCTTTCTGTTTTCAGAGAGTGTTAGGAATAGAAGTCAAGACACAGTCTTCTACCCCACAAGGACAGTAATTCTTCAAGGTTCTTCTGGTAGCTAGTGACAGAAAGCAAAAATCAATCTGGTTGAAACTGAAACAGTTATGAATGGTAAATTTCCATGTAACATAACTGGCAAGTCGAGACGTGATGAACTGTGATGGTTTCAACATCTCTCCCTCTGCTGAGGTTTCTTGCAGGCACCTCCCCAGCAGATGTTATTTCAGAAGGGGACATTAAAAACACCTCTGCTTAGGTAACCATCCAGTCTTTGAGGAGAACCGATGAGCCCTCTTTGGGTCGCATGCCTTTGAACCATTCACTCACTCTAGGGAGCCAGATACTCAGATTGGCCGGTCTGAGTCACTTTGGCTTTTGTACCAAGGTGGAAGCAGGGTAATAAAGAAGTAATCATTTTTCTTTTTGCGGTACTGGGGATTTGAACATGGGGCGTTTGCTCTGAGTTATACCTACACCACATTTTTATTTTCTATTTGAAACAGTATCTCGCTAAGTTGCTAACTTGCCCGGGCTGGATTCAGGGAGGCCTCACCCTTCCAGAGTGTTGGGATTACAGACACGTGCCTCCACATCTGGCTCATAATTGTTCTTGTATCAAAAGGAATGAAGGGACGTTGAGCGTGCAGACCCTACACCTGCCTTCCTTTCCATTTTCCTTGTATGTAGATGTGACATCTTATTTTAAAGAACTTTCTTCAGACTTTGGTGCTTGCTGATTCTGGAAGATTTGCAGTGATGAATGGCACAGTTAAATTAAACTTCATTTTTTATTGTCCTGTCTTTTTTCTCTACCTGTGTTCCCTACCTGGTTAATATCAGGCAAGGGTTTTGGTGGCTGTTGGGAAACAGTGGAGGCAAAAGGACTATGACAGTTGCCATGGCTTGAATTTAACCAGCCGAGGGAGTTAACTGGCGAACGTCCACCATGCTTAGGGTCTCTGAAAGAGGTCAGCTTGCGCTAAAGTTGCTCTGGTGTGGGGACATCCAGACCTCTGGAGCGTTAGACATGGATGTCAGGAGGCGCCAGGGATGTTTTAAAGAAAATGATCATGGAAACACATTTAGGAGGTAGTACAGCGGTACCTCGGTTCACAAACAGAAGCATTTGGCAAAGTTTTGTTTTCGCTTGCCAACTTTGCGTAGGGTGACGGACAAAGCCATGATCGTCTTTCCCACACAAAAGCAAACATGGCCATCTTTTCCAAAATCATAGAAGAAATTAAATTCCTGAAGCGAGGCACCACTGTATACAGGGGCATGTTTGTTTGTACACAAAACAGAATCCACCCCAGCTAGGTCATGGAAAAGATAAGAGTGCTCATCATAAGGTTACAAAAAGACAGCTGGTGTGTTAATCTCCATTCAGCCAAGCATTAGGAGACCTGCAGCAGGGAAGCTGTTATGGGTATATCTACATGTCCCCCAAAATCCTTGTGAGCTCATAGATGGGGCATTTGGGAGGCCATCGGATCATGGGGGCAGGATATATATGAGTGGATTCGTTCACCGATGAGTTTACAGCTGAACATTCTTTTGGGAAGTGAAGCCTGGTTGGAGAAGGTGGATCACTGGGGGTGTGGGGCCTGGGTCCACCTCCTTCCTGCCTCCCTTGGTCTCTCTCTGCTGCCCTCCACCGTGCCGTGAACTCTTTCTGCTTTGCCGTGCCGCCCCACCTTGGAGCCAGCTGACTGTGGACTGAAACATCTACAAACTGTCAGCCAAAATAAACTCTTCCTTTAATTTGAGGGTGCTTATTGTGTCTCAGGGACGAGAAGCTAACTGGGTTCTGCAGCTACATTCGCTTGTGCTCAGAGCCGATTCTCACACCTCTCTGCACTGTGGTTTCCTCATATGAAAGCAGGGACATCATAGTATTACGCATCCTGTAGAGGGAGAGTGTAAATTAAATGGTTAATCCATGAAGTGCCTTTTAAAAAATGCCTGGCACATAGTAAGCAGTCATCACATTTCAGCAGTTACTATGACTTTTAGTCCCTCACTCTGTTTCTTAGCTGCCCTACTAGCACACATTTCATCACCATCATTACTGGGTGCTTCAAAAATTTAACTAGTACACGCAGCGTCAAGAAAATACGTGCAGGCCTTCTAATCAGTGATCCGTTAAGATCAGCTCTGATTATATTCAGTTTCCTGGCCTGACTGGTTATTCTAAATATGTCTTCTCTGAACTTCCACAACATAGAGAGCCCGCGTGAGTCTGTTGGGCACCTGGACCCCTGTGCGACAGGTCCTGCCTCCTGCGGGCAAAACACGGCCGTCCCCGCTGAGAGGCTGCCACCTCTCTAGTGGTGACCGGTCCTCCGAAGACCCTCGGCCCCTAAGTTTGGCTACATGGGAGAAGGAAACCACCCTGTCCTTGGCATGCTTCCACAGTCCTGCTCCTCCTCCCCACAGCACAGCTCGCACATTCTGCACCAGTTTTGGCTTTTGCAAGAGGGGAAAACCTGCTGTCATTAAATGGAGGTGCATTTTGATCTAGTAAAAACCTGCTGTCATTAAATGCAGGTGCATTTTGTTGAGGGAAAAGCTCGTGCCCCAAACCATCTACTGAAGTCCTCCATTTCATGGAGTTCCAGAAGAGGCAAAACTACAGCGGAGCACCGGGAGCCAGGAGTTGGGGTTTGGAGGATTCATTACAGAAAGGGAGCGGGAGGAAATTTTTGCAGCGATAAAATAGTGCTGGTTTTTGGTGAATATAAAAACCTATGTGTTTCTCAGAATTCAGAAATGTAAACATCACAACAAGTACATTTTCCTTTATAGAAAAAGAAATATCGGGTTTGTGTGAAGGACCTGGCTACCTGCATGACATGAAAGGGAGAGAAAAATAGGGGGAGAACAAATATAAATCAATATTTCAAAAAATGATCAATCCATAGGCAGAGTTCCTGAGATAAGTGTAGCCTGATGGTCAGGTTGAAAAGTCAGACTCTGTCATAGGAAGCAGCAACTCATCAGGCGAAAGACCTATCACACTTGGACTTCGAACAGTCACTTTGACCACATTCAATTGGAAAGATAAGAAATAGCTGTGAGAAAGTAGAGGCGTTGTGAGGAGGTGATTCCACTGAGCCCAGGTAGCTGTGGTCTTAAATGTTTACTTTACCAGACAGCCACAGTAAATGGTGTATTCCAAGCAACACAGACTCCTTTTGTAATTCTTTTAATAGCCTTTAAAGACCCCTCTTGTAATCGCCTTTTAATTCTACAACTTTTTTTTGCTGCTTAAGTCAAATTGAATTTAAAATATCTAAGCTCAGGCTGCTTGTCTAGAAGAGCCCAGTGTCTCCCGTGACACAGTCCTTGAATCCCAGTAGCTTACATTGTAGTGAAGGCAAACTCTGACGAGTCAGCGAGCCGTCTCACCAGGTAGATTGAAGTAAGTGCGCATCCGAGGTCTGAGTGCGGTACTATGGAAGCACAAAAGTAGCAGTTACTG
The DNA here is from genome assembly GCA_004026905.1 of Hystrix cristata. Lineage (NCBI taxonomy): Eukaryota > Metazoa > Chordata > Mammalia > Rodentia > Hystricidae > Hystrix > Hystrix cristata. The sequence goes on along the minus strand of PVJO010025187.1, from coordinate 5,232 downwards.
ATAACTGATAGATGATCAGGCAAGGCTCCTTCCTGTAGGTGTCATTTGGGCTGCATCTTAAAGAATCTGATCTCTATATCCATAATCTCAACTTCTTGGGGGGCCGAGGCAGGAGGATCACAAATTGGAACCAGCCTTGGCAGCTTCAGCAAGATCTTGTCTCAAAAATAAATTTAAGGGCTGGGATTTAGCTCAGTGATTAGAGTGCTTTACTCACAATCACAAGGCCCTGAGTTCGATCCCCAGCACCAAATAAATAAATAAATAAATAAATAAATAAATAAATTTAAAAAGCTCTTGGCATGTAGCTTAGTGTGAAGCTCTGAGTTCAACTCCCAATACAACAAAAGAAAGGAAATGTAATACTCTAAAAAGGAAAAGAAAGATACTTTTCCATGAGTAGAGGCCAGGGAGTGGGCAAACCAAACCTCACTCAGCAGTCAGCAAAATGATACTTCTACACAGTGTAACGATACAGTAAGAGTGATTCTTAACATGGGTCCTTTGGCTGACCCACTTGAGGGCTCACTTTTCCCTCCTGAGTCCTGGATAGGATGATTTGACAGGGGCAAGTAACAGAATCCCCTTAAGGTGGCCAAAACGAATCACAAATAGGGACTCTTCTTTCCCATAAGAGTAAATGCAATGGTAAACAATTGCTGGTGGCTTTGCGATGACTAGATCAGTGTATCCCAATTGTCCTGGTCTTTTACTCATGGGTGGGAAATGGCTACTGTGGCTTCAGGTACCATTTTGTTGTTCCAGTAGGAAGAAGGTTGGAATCGGCAACATCTGTGCCCTCCTGTGGGTGGTAAAACTTTCCCAGCGGCCTTCTGTAGACTGTTACCTACTGACAAAGATGTCTCACTTGGCCGCTCCCAGCTTCCCAAAAAGGTGATTATTTACCTGGACGCTTTGCTCTAATTAATAATACTGAAGTTTGGTTTGCAAGGGAAAAGGAGAAATAACTTTTTTCAAGAAAATAGCCTGCTGGTCATCCTTAGTGTAAGGGCTGTAGATAAGGTAGAATTAGGGAATCACAATCCTCCTGTAGCTCCCTTGTAACGTGTGCTCATTCTAAGGCTTGTTCCCCTAACAACACTGTATTCAGAAATGAAATCACTCGAATTTTTTAATGCTGTGAATCTTTCATCACTCTTATTAAGATTTCAGTATGTTGCTTTTTCCTTTTAAAGTCACCATCATCTTCATCTCCTGCAAATGATTTTATGAATTTGCCCAATTATTTTTTGGACCGTGTTTCTGCGTAATTCCCAATTAATGTTTCAATTTCCTTCTCCATAGAAAGGTGTCACCACCCACTTGTGAAGCCACAAGAACAATGTGTTCTGCTGCTTTTTCAGGGCCCAGGAAACCTTTCAAAATCAGGCCCATGTTGTTTTTTCAGGTTTCACAGGCGTCCAGTGACTCTCTGAGTCTTGATTGCTCTCACACTGTGAGAGACACTTGAGAACTCTGAGTTCCCTGAAGAGGTGGCACGCACAGCTGCCGCCTGACCCTCGCTCCCAGGGGAAGGGATGCAGAAGCAGTTCTGTGCCAAACTCGCTTGTACTGCTCGAGTGGATTTTCTCCCTCTCCCCCTCCACCTGCTGCACGGGAACCTGGAAGGGAGTATGGGTGAAAGTGGGGTACGGGCCTCATTATGTTTGAGAAGTTAGAGTCACCCTTCAGAGTTCATGCATCTCCTCACCTTGTCTTGGATGCTGTGTCGTTTGCATACTGTCCTGACCTAAGGGCTGCCGTATCTCAGAGTATTCAATCCATCGGACAACCCATTAAGCACAACCAGTGGGTTGAAATTATTTGTTTTCCGATAGAGCTTTATTTACTATGAAAAATAATGTAATCATAAGAAACTGAAATGAGGTTGCTTGATGCTTGGATGGTTCCTTTTATGTTTTCCAGTTTTGGTGTAATGACACACCAAGCATGAGTTCTGGTCTATTGGTTTCTAGAGTAGAGTTTGTTTAATTAAACTACTTGTCTCTTCATATCTTGCCGGGATGTTTCTATATGTGATTCTGAAATTGCTTCGCAGTTTCACATTCTACACAAACGTTCACTATCTGCACTTGGATGGCGTGACTGGTTTGATTAAATTGTTAGGGTACTTTAAAAAGAGCACATCTTATCTTATTATTCTCCATTGTTAACACGTAAATTACTTAATGAGATTCTTTTATTGCTCTGGCCTTATCTTCTCTTCTTATTTTCTTCATTATCTTCTAACATAATAAATAGAAAATATCCACCATTTTTAAAGCATTTTGATATATCAGGTTCACACAGCATTGCATTATTTTTTAATGAACTTCAAAATATGTGCACTGTGCAATGTAGCGTATGTATACTTATATCCATGTCTCATCTCATATGTACATATATATCTAAATAATAAGATCTGTGATCTTTCCAATAGTTTCATAAGAGAAATACTTTTATTATTACCATTGTACAAGAAGGAAACAAGATAGCTAGCTTTCCCACTGTCGTATTTTTCGTCACAGTGTTCTTAGACAATCCTCAACTTGTCACACTCTTTTTTTCACATGCCCATCAGCCAGAAGCCCCAGCCTGGATGAATCCAGATATCCAGGCACCCGAGCATACGCGCGTCTGCCCATTCTGTGCCACCGGGCCCCCGTGGAGCACCACAGGGCCCAGAGCTCCTGAGAGAGTGAGGCCACTGACCATAGCTAGGCCTGTAGTACCCAACAGCCAACATAGAACTCACTTGCTATTTCACTTTTCAAAAATGGCAACTCCACTGTGTCCACTTCCTCACCTCCCACTTTGTCTTCTGCCTGCTGCAGTCTGCTCTAGCTTCTCCTCACATGGCTCTTGTAATGTAAAGTACTTCCATGGTACTAAATGCCCTGGACATTTCCATTCTGCTCTTTACCTCCCAGCTCTCCTTACAGATCAGTTCCTCCCAGCTTCTTGAAATACCTTTTCTTAGTGGCTTCTGTGTTATCGCATCCCTGATCTTCAGTCTACCTCCTTGGTCATCTCTTTTCAGTGTCTCTCGATGGCTCATCTGTCCATTCTCAAATGTAAATGTTGGAGTGCCTTAAAATTCTGACCTTAGTCCTCTTTTTACACTGCTGGAGCCATTCCTTGCATCATACCATCCGTTCTCTTGGTTTCTCTAACCGTCATTATTCCAGTGATTCTCAGTAAAATGACTTCCCCACTGAGGCCTTCTCTGATCCTCCCAGGCAGGGGCAACCCCCACTCCACGCTGCATCAGTTTCTCCTGCTACCTCACAGCGCTCTACACAGGGCTTTCAATCATGTTTCTGACCTCACTTTTCTAAGAAGTATTTTCAGATCTTCATTTCCTAGACACCCCATTCTACTTTACTGTTGCAGACACGGTTATTTATCTGTTTGTGTACTCTGTATGTGTGAACACATGTGTACCTCATACCTGAGTACAGTAAGATTTCTTTTGTCCTCTAAGAGCCAGTTTCTGTATGTGTAATGGCAATATCACCTCCATTGAGAATACATAATTTATATTTTTTTTAAAAAAACTACATCTTTTCTAATATTTACCTGTGTAGATAAATTCCACAAGGGCAAAGATGCCATATTTTTATTGAACATTGGTTCAGCATTGTGCCCTGGACAAAGTAGGTACTTGTCAAATACAGACAATGAATGTTACAGCACTTCGAATGGCTTCAAATTTTATATACCCTTCACAATTTTCAAAATTAATATGAATCCCTAAAAAGGAAAGTCTGAGTCTGTTTGCCCCACAGACCTTCTCTGGATTAGGCCTTGCACAAATATTTGTTGAATGAATAAATTATCTCTACTTCTAGATTAGAAGAACCTGTCCTAATTTCCAGAAAGAAAATATTTGGTGTGTATCCTAGAAACTACTTGCAATGACTACAGATGTTTTGCATTAGCAGTTTATTAAGTACCACCAAGGAAGACACAGTGGGATTAAATTCCCCCAAGTGACTTTTTCCACTAAAAATTACCGTCTGGTGTCTGTGTATCACTCGGGTCTGGCAGGGACTTCAGACACTGGTAGCCACATTCAACCTGCCTAATGCTGAAACTTGTGAAAAGTCTGCGTCCTCATTGATTTCCCAGTTTATTTTAAATCTTTTATAAAATGTATCCTTACCATTTCCTTTCAAACTATTTTTCACTGCATGTTATTTTTGAAAGAAAGCCAAAAGCTTGTGTTAGGAATTAAATACAAACACCATTTTTTAAAGTTTTCCTGAGATCACTTGTCCCACAATTTACCATGGACTACTGTCTACCATGGATAATATGCTGTAGAGGAAATTGGTGTGTAGGAAAATGAATCTCTGGCCTTAAAAATAATTGTGTTTAAACATCAAAATATAGAGGGACTTATAGAAAGAAATCATGAATCTCACATATTGTCAAAAGATTTTGAACAGTGAGTGTTCCATGAAAATATCTTTAGCTAAAACTTTGGAATAACCGGAAAACTATCTTGCACAGGAGCCTGTGTTCATTATTCAGAGAATTATTAGCTTATTTAGGGACTTCAGTTTTAAAAATGTATTGCTTAATTTAAATTTTCTGTCATGTTTCTTGCTCCTTCATTAAAAAAAATAAAGCTGGATTGTGAATAGCTTCTTTTAAAGGCAAATAAAGGCAAATTTTAGTGTGACTAAAATATCAACTATCCAAAAAGGTGGATATTGTTTAAGGAGTATAATGTTCTTTGAGCGTCAGTGGCTTGGCTTTGGACACCACCTTAGGTCTTCCCGTGGGCCTGTGCCCCTCCCTTGGGCCCTCCCTGTCCAGGGCAGCATGAGATCCCATTGCTTTTCCTCTTAAGCATCTGCTCAGCCATCCACTCATCTCCCCCACTGCCACTTTCTAATCCAGCTTCCCACCATCTTCTCCTGGTCCCTACTGATCTACCTTTGTTTCCTCTAGTGCCCTTTCCATGGTGCAATGTTTCAGTATGGGCTGCTGTGACCAACCCCCTCCCCCCAGGCAGAGTGGTTTAAACAACAGTAATATATTTCTCAGAGTTCTGGGATTCAGGAAGTTCATTATACTCGGAGAACAAGTACCAGAACAGTGAGATTCCTCCTGGGATGCAGATGGCCATGTTCCCACCTCTCACATGGTGGAGAGAGTGAGCTCTCGTCTCTTTCTTTTCTTCTGAGGTCATGTATCCTATCACGGGATTGTAGACAGTCTCCT
>PVJO010025186.1:0-23143 GCA_004026905.1 Hystrix cristata | reverse complement strand
TCCCAGACTGGCCACAAACTCAAAATTCTCCTGCCTCATCCAGATTACAGGCATGAACCACCATGTCCAGCTTCCACAGTCTTTTTTTTTTTTTTTTTGGTGCTGGGGCTAGAACTCAGGGCCTTGTGCTTGCAAGGCAAGCACTCTAACTGCTGAGCTAAATCCCCAGCCCCTAGATTTTTTTTTTTAACCCTATCTGTAAGCTTCCAGTGCTCAAACTACCCCACAACTTCGTAAGACACAGTACTGAAATAAGTTACACAGAACTGTAACTTACATACTTGCTGAAAAAAATTTCTTTTATCATAAAACTTGTTGAAGCTCTGATTACACCCACTCTTCCTATGTAAATTTAAATCAAAATGGCCAAATTTAAACTCTTTTTAAAATCAAAAACAAAGCCAGGCACAGTGGTACACATCTGGAATTCTAGCACTGGAGAGGCTGAGGCAGGAGGATTGCTGTAAGTTTGAGGCCAGCCTGAACTACACAGTAAGACCCTGTCTCAAACAAAAATCAATGAGTCAATCAGTAACTCAATCAAAAACAAAGGGTCCAGGATCATAACTCAATGGTAGAACAGGTTCCTACCATGAGCAAGGCCCTGGATTGGATCCTCAGCATTGTGAAAAAAAGAGAAAGTTTAAAACAAAGAACATTCAAAGTCAGTAAATACTTTTTGGACCTTGTCTATCCCATAAATAAATCCAATACATCTTACATAGTTAATCTTACATGGTCATCTTTTTTTGGTGGTGGTGGGGTGCTGGGGATCGAACTCAGGGCCTTGTGCTTGCTAGGCAAGCGCTCTACCACTGAGCTAAATCCCCAGCCCCTTGATGTGGCCTTTCTAAAAAGCCTGGTCCATAGCAGTGGTTCTCAATATTTTACAGTTTTAACTGATACAACTGGCAAGGTGGGAGTCTGGCAGTAGTGCAGGCATGTAGTATTATGAGTCAGAGATGCTGTTAAACATGCTATAATGCACGAGAGCCACTCACGATAGAAAATTATTTGTTCAAAACTTGAGCATACAAAAATCAAAGGATTTTCTTCTAAAATAAGCTGCTGTATCTATATAGAATAATCTAAATCAAGTTGTATCAAATATTAACTTTATAAAATTTAAAATGATCATTAAAAAACTAAATGCTGAAGGAAACCTTAACATATGACAGTAACTTTCATGAAACCAATTTGTTTATGCCACAGATTTAAGCAAGCTCTGTAAGAACACTAGAAACTGTTAAGCCAGGCAACAGTGATGCTAGCCTGTAATCCCAGTGATATCCTGTCTCAAAAAAAAAAGTCAAGAAAATCTCTATAGTTACCACTTATTTCAATGAATTTAAGTTAACATTAAATTAGTTTGTGTTTAAATGTTTTAAAGAAAAAAATGCTTTAAACAGTAGTAATACAAACCAAGCTAAATTATTTTTAAATAACTAAAAATGCCTACCCATGGCCAAGTCATGACAGTATTGTACAATATAATCACAAGCAAACTCAGATCCAAATTCCAAAGCTTTATGTCTGCAGGCAGTTTAACTTCTCTGCATCTCAATTTCCTCACCTAAGAAACAGGAAAGCTAATTCAAAGACCCATTCTTAAGAATGAGTAATAATAGCAGGGTATAGTGGCAAATGCCTGTGATCCCAGCACTCAGGAGGCTGAGGCAAGAGGATTGCTGAAATTTTGAGGCCTGCCTGGGCTACACAATGAGTTCAAGGGCAGCCTGAACTACAAACATTGCCCTCCCCAAAAAGAATGAATTAATATATATAATGAATGACACTGAGAGGCATAGGAGTTGGGGATTTTACCTCAAGTGGTAGAGAGCTGGCCTAGCAAGCACAAGGCCCTGAGTTCAATCCCCAGCACCCGCTCAAAAAAAATCAAAAGGGGTCTGTATTCAAAATCCACTTAGCCGTTCCTTGATAAATATAAACCATTAATAAAATTATCTTTGATATTAATTTTTAAAAAATCCACTTAGCCAATTCCCCTACACAGAAGCAAACAATTTTATCAATTTCTCAGGAATCCGTTCACCTGTACTGACAGACATTTCCTCTCATTTGATATAAAACTGTGGTCTCAACACTACTCTGCACCTCACTTTTCATGTTTATCTAGGAGGCTATATTTTATTTCATTTTTTTGTTTTGTTTTGGACACAGGGTCTCACACTTAGTTCAGGATGGCCTTGAACTCACTGTGCAGCACAGGCTATCCTCACACTCGAAGCAATCCTCCTGCCTCTGCCTCAGGAGTGCTGGGATTACAGGCAGGCAAGGTTATATTTTAATCAACATGCTCTATGACCACCTATAAACTCTTCAGACCAAAATTCGACAAACATCAGCTATCTTTACAAAGGTGTTTTAAATGACCCCCAAGGTCCTGAAATCAAGTATTTTCAGGAAACGCAAGCATATGAATTAAATTTTGGTAAACTAGAGATTTACATAAGCTGACATAAAATAGTATTTCATCAGCCATTTAAAATACTACATTCAGGGCTGGGGATTTAGTGCAGTGGTTAGAGTGCTTGCCTTGCCAGCACAAGGCCCTGAGTTCGATCCCCAGCACCAAAAAAACAAACAAACAAACAAATAAAATACTACATTCATGCATTTAAAAAGGAAATATAGGGGGGTTGGGGATTTAGCGCAGCGGTTACAGTGCTTGCCTCACAAGCACAAGGCCCTGTGTTCAATCTCCAGCAACAAAAAAAAAGGGAATACATGAGAACTACAAGTCTTTGAATAAGCTGAAAATAATAATCTACTTAGAGAACTGTGTCTATTAAAATATCAATGAAATAAAATATTGATGAAAATAAAGTTATTTGTTTATATTTATTCCAAAATTAGACTGACGCCTTCTTAAATGTTCTTTGCAACTTACTTTCCTGGAAGAAGTTTCCTTCCAGATTTATGAAGGTATTATTCTTTCTCTTTCAAGGTGCCTGTATATTGGCCAAGGGCTGTATCTCTGAGCTATTCCTCCAGTACAAGCCACCATTCTTAAAAATTAGCTTGTCTGGGGGTTGGGGATTTAGCTCAGTCGCAGAGTGCTAGGCCGAGGCCCTGAGTTCCATCCCCAGCATCCTAAATAAATAAATAAATAACTTGTCTGTCTGTGTTTCCTGTTTTCTTTTTCTGAACTACTGTGGCCCTTCAGGAGCACTATTAGTACAGTACTAGTATAGCACACATTACTAGAACAATGCAAGAATTTCTGGTGATCTTCGATTTAAGTAGTAAGAATACGATGGTGGAAAGTCGCTTTACAAAAGCAAAGAGACCACATGAATTTATGAGACAGTACTTTACCACTTTCAAGTAAAAGAAAATAAGGCATTAGAAATCTATTAAGTTTCAGGCAACCACAACCAGATTATAGAACAAATGTTTCAGGCTGATGGCAACAAGAGCTGCAATCTTTCATTAGGAATATATCTCAATTAAGTGTCCTGAAGTACATTCTTTTATTAAACAAAAAATTAAAATTACTGTTACAGTGTATTTTAGTATAGACATTTATGACTACTTCTGCATTGTACCACAAAAATACAAAGTCATAAAAAAAAAATACGAAGTCATGCCTCCATTCCAAGTTTTGGCAAATGAACAAATGCAAAGTTCAGAGTTCATACACATGCTCTGTTTAAAGGACCATTATTTATATACTATTTAATTACCTATTAATCACTTACATTCACTAAGTCTACTGTCTTCTTGTTTTTTGGTGCCCAGGACCCAACTCAGGGTCTTGTACTTGCTAGGCAAGCACTCTAACCACTGAACTAAATCCCCAGCCCCCTAATTGTCATTTTGAATTTTAAATAGTTTTCTCCATGTGTATTTGGAAAGGCACACGATCACAGTATATTCAGGGGCACAAATAAAGCCTAAGTGTTATTGGACTTACTTAGAATAGTGAATTTCGTAAATCATTACTGACATAAAGTACCAACCGCAAAAGATAAAACGCAAAATAGCTTAATATAGTCAACAATAAATGTCAATCTTTAAAGTAATAATCATTTTCATTGTTATTCTATTAAACTCAATCGGGAAAACCTAACATTCCTGTTGACTTTGGTAGGAAAAATTATATTAATACTTGTACAGTTTTCAGTCAAATAACTAGTCCATCTTGGATATTTTATGTAAATAAATATGGCCTGCAGTAATGTACAGCATCTAAATTCTGCAGGACTGAAAAGCAACAGGAAAAATTTTCTTTTAAAATCCATACTATGTCGTGCTATCTTTCAGGTCAGGATAAACTTACCCAATTAACGATGCTATACAATAATATATTATTCGATAAAACCACCCGTGCTGTACAGATTTATTTTTCAAAAGTAAGATCAATTCAGCTATGAGGAACATCATAATGAAGTTTCATGGCACATCGTGTCACAGAGGCATTGTCTTAGGAGAAACATTCTGCTCTCTTACTTGTCAACAGTGTTTTGAAATAAGCAACTCAAACACTCTATAGTTTTTTCCAGTTAGAAATATTCAATACACCAAACAACTTGCCTTTGGCCAGTCAAAAAGCTTTAGATGCCAATATAGAGGCCTAGGAATGGGGGGGGAAGGATATAATGATCTAACTTGGAATTAATTTCCTACCTCCGGTGAAAATTTCCTTATTCCTGCCTCCCAGTACGGCGCTATCCCAGTAAGCCTCCCCTCGCCTCCCAGCACCCAACTACGGGGAATAACTCCGCCTGTCCCTCGGTGCATCCACACCTAAGGGCCCGAGTCGTCCCTGCCTTAAGGACAGGACAGCGGAGGCCTGGCAGGCAATAACCCAGAATCCCCTGAAAAGTGCGGGCCCTCGCGCGGCGGCTCCCTGGATCCGGTTACCACCTTTCCCCTTCCCCCAACCCACTTCCCGGGTTTTCTCGGGCCCAGCCTGCTCCCCCCGCCTCCCTTCCTTCCAGCTGCGGCCTCCGCCCGGGCGCCCCCGGGAGCTGGCCCGCCCCGCAGCGCGCTCCCCGCGCCCGCCCGCCCGCCCGCGAGCACCCGACCCGCGCCCGGAGGGGAGGTGGGGAGGCCGGGAGGGGCGCACGGGCGGCCGTGGGGGCCGCCGCTGGGGGGCCCACCCGCCCCGGGCTGAGGTGGGGGACGCCCGGGAGTTCATTTCTGACCTCCTCGCTCTTCAGCACCTCCTTGAACTCCCGCTTGATTCGCTGCACCGCGATGTTGGCCATGTCTCCGCCCGCAGCTGATTCGTACCCGCCTCCTCCGCCACCGCTACGACCACCGCCGCCGCCGCCACCTCTTCCTCCACCGCCTCCTCCCTCGGCGATTCAGACCCGAGCACACGAACACCGCTACTGCCGCCCCTGCCGCCGTCGCCGCCGCGCTCCCTCAGTATGGAATCACCTCCGCGCCCGGCCACCAAAATGGCGCCGAGGCCGCGCATGCGCACGACGCTGGCACGGCCGGGCGGCGCAGCCGCTCCCGTTGTAGCCCAACACGCCTCGCCGCGAGCTCGCGCCGCACCGCGCGTCTCCGCCGGAGCTTCGACTGCGTGGCTCCGCCCTGCCGGCGTCTACAGCGGCGAGGGTGCGGCTTCCACGCCAGCCGGCCCCGGCCTCCCAGATCCTCCCCGGCGCCTCAGCCCCTCCTCACGCCAGTGCGCTACGGTCCGGGCTTTCAGCAGCCCAGCCCGACGCCTCCCCGCCGCGTACTCGGCCTGAGGCCGCCCTGACTCAGCCTAACCCCGCGCCCGCAGGCCGGACGTGCCGGGCTGAGTCTAGCGTAGGGAGCCGCTCTCCAAGAACTCGGTCCGGCCCACTGTCGATCGGGACATGCCCAGAAAACCCACTGCGGTGGCTTTTGTTCTGGAACCATTGTAGTGCCGCTGTGATTCCACTATCTCAGGTGGTGCAAACTGTTAAGGGCAGCTATTGTTGTATCGCAGCGGTGCGCTTGAGAGAGCTGTTTCGTGGAGAGGCCGGGTGGGTTTGCAAGCCAGATGTTGATCTTTGACCTCTTTCCATAATTAATACCGAGCTGTGGAATTAAAACCTTGGTTTTCAAACTTGAGTATGCATCAGAATCCCTGGAGAGCTTGTTAAGGAAGAAAAAAATTGCTGGGCCCCATCCCTAGAGTGTGAGGTGGACCTAAGAATTTGCATCTCTAATAAACTCTCAGCTGCTGCTGCTGATGGTAGTTCAGGATCCATACTTAATACTGCAGAATTAATAAAGCATGTGTATATCTCCAAAGGAAAAAAAGAAATGGGAGCTTCTGTAAGCCTAGGAGCTACAAAGGGATCTAGTGCTAGTAGGCACTCAATAAATATTGAATGAATAAGTGAGTAAAGATAAGACTAAAGTGTTTTAAATGGAAAGGAGGTTTGAAAGGCAATTTGAAAGCAGTTGCTAGGGTTTACGGTAAGTAATATAATTTTGGTGCCGAGAGGAATTTGAATAGAACATTTTGGAATAAGTAATAAAGGTGTTATTTTAGAAGTTCGTGCAATTCCTTCATCTAGCCAAAACAGCAAAATACCCTATTATAAACATAGCACAATGGGTGAAGGGAAGGTGAAAATAATCAAAGTATGTTATGCGCATGTATGAATCTGCCTAAATGAATCTGTATAACCAATATCCACCAATTTTTAAAAAAAGGATGTGAAGCCAAAAAATCACAAATATATGATTTTAGCAAAAATAACCCAAATTGAGATAGCAAAAAGGGAAATAGCCGCTGGAGGTGAATCATTCCGTGTAACAAAAGGGAATTTCTTGAACTCTTGCCTCAGGAACCAAGAGAGGATTTTTTTAATTCCAGTTCTCTCCCCTACTAGCTCTTTTGGCCAGCTTTGGTTTCTTCATCTGTGAAATAAGGAAGTTGGATTACACGATCACGTTCAAGTTTTAAGAGTTCAAAATTCTAAAGCATCATCCCAAAACATTTCCTTAAACGGACTGACATAAATTACAAAACACTTCTAACAGAGCCCCCTAGTGGTCGTAAGAGGGGTCAACCATATAGGTCATGGTACAATGAATTACTGTACTGCCGCAATGTAAAATCAAGCAATACTTCATGTATTTGTGTAAACTCTTTTAAAACGGATTGTTTTGTGGTGTCCAAAAGCTCATGAATCCTTTACACTTATCACTCTCGTTTAGTCCCCAATCCTAATCTTGGAACTTCAAAAAGAAATGCAATACTCAAATCACAGGGATCCCAGCTAAAAGGGTCTGGTAATATTGTAGGGTGGAAGAAGTGGGTAGTGTTCTTTTTTTCCGGTGCTGGGGATTGGGCCCCGGGCCTCCTGCAAGCTACGAACGACCCCTGCTACCGAGCTACTTCCCCTCCCCACCGGGTTTGGTAATTTTTAAACACGCACAATCATTAACTCTGCAATTCCACTTCTAAGAATTCATTCTGCAATCCTTCCAGAGAATTAGACAACTGGGTATGAACTGATATGAAAAACAATCTTCAAGATACTTTTTTTTCCAGGGCTGGGGCTTTAGCTCAGTGGTTAGAGTGCTTGCCTTGCAAACACAAGGCCCTGAGTTTGTTCCCCGGCACCAAAAGATACTTTTTTCTTTTTTCTTTCTTTTCTTCAGCACTCAGGATTGAACCTAAAGAGTGCCGAGGTACATCCCAACCCTTATTATTTTACTTAGTTAGCTAGTTAGTTATTGCAGTGCTAGGGATTGGAACCAGGGGCTTCACACTGAGCTACATCCCTGAACTTTTTTTGGGGGGTGGGCTTTGCTAAATTGCCCTACTAGGACCCAAACTTGCAGTCCTCCTGCCTCAGCCTCCAGAGTGCTGGGATTATAAGCGTGTGCCACCACGTCCAGTCTTTTTATTTTTTAAATTATTTATTGATTTTCATTTTAATTTTTGTAATGCTGAGGACTGAACCAGGGCCTTGCATATGATAGGCAAGTGCTCTACCAGGGAGCTAAATCCTCAATCCTATTTATTTATTTATTTATTTATTTATTTATTCAGAGAAAAGATCTCACTAAATTGCCCAGGTTAGCCTTGAATGTGCCATCCTTGCTTCAGCCTCAAGAGTAACTGGGATTACAGGCATGAACCACCTCACTCAGCTTCAAAATACATTTGGTTAGCCTATAATCCCAGCATACTCTGGGAAGCTGAGGTAGGAGAATCACAAATTCAAGCCCAGCCTGGGAATTTTAAGTGCTTTAGAGACCTTGTCTCAAAAAAATAAAGAGTGGTTGAAGATTTAGCTCAGTGGTTAGAGTGCTTGTCTTAGAAGCACAAGGCCCTGAGTTCAATTCCCAGCACCAGAAATAAATACATAAATAAAATAAAAATTAAAAGGGATGGGGGGGCTGGGGATTTAGCTCAGTGATTAGAGTGCTTGCCTTGTAAGCACAAGGGCCTGAGTTCGATCCCCGCCACCACCAAAAAAAAAAAAAAAAAAAAACAGATGGGGACATAACTCATTGTAAAGTCCCTGGGTTCAATCCTCAGTACCAAAAACAAACAAACAAACAAACAAAAATATATACATACACACACACACACATATACTTGTTTGTTTTGTTGTCTGGCTGTGTAGTTTAGGCTGGCCTCAAATTTATCCTGTCTCTGTCTCCTAAATGCTGGGAAGAAAGGGATGCCCCACAAAACCCAGCTTCAAAATACATTTCTTTTTTTTGGTGCCAGGGATCGAACTCAGGGCCTTGTACTTGCTAGACAAGCAGGCTAACCACTGACCTAAATCCTCAGCCTAAAATACATTTTAAATGAAAAAAAGCACCATAATAAATGCAATGCGGTAATCTGGATTGGATCCTAGAAGTGAAATCTCAATGCTACAATTTCATTACTAGTATTGAAGCAATATTAATTCCTAAATTTTGACAGCGCTATGGTTATGTAAGATGTCAATATTAGTGGAAGTTGACTAAAGAGTACACAAAAATCTCTGCCTTTTCAACATTCCTGTAAATCTAAAGGCGTTCCCAAAGAAATAATGCTTTTTTTTTTTTTTTTTAAACTGGAGATTGGACCCCGGGCCTTTGTACTGAGTTACATCCCTAGCTTTTTTAAAATTTTTTATTTTGAGACAGGGTCCCTCTAAGTGACTAAATTGCCCAGACTAGGCTCCAATTTGCCATCTTCCTGCCTCAGCCTGCCAGAGTGCTAGGATTACAAAGTATACCATCACACCCAGAAAAAAATTATATATTTTTTTTAGAGAATTCAGTTTACATACTTTGTTAACTGTTTTTTAATTTTGGTGCCGGGACTCGAACTCAGGGCCTTGTGCTTGCAAGCGAGCATTCTAACCACTGAGCTAAATCCCCAGCCCTAAAAATTTACATTTTTAGAGACACTATGAAAACCAGTGGCAAATGCCAGCAATCCCAGCTACTAAAATGGCAGGAGGATCCCAAATTCAAGGCCATCCAGAGCGATTTAGTAGGACCCTGTCTCAAAATAAAAATTTTAAAAGTGGCTAAGGAGTGAGTCTGGTGGTGGTACAGGCCTATAATCCCAGCACTCTGAGTGGTTGATGCAGGAGTGGCTGATGCAGGAGGCATTGGGCATGGGGGCTGGGGATTTAGTTCAGTGGTTATTGTTTGACTCACAAGCAAAAGGCCCTGAGTTTAATCCCCAGCACCAAAAAAAAAAAAAAGCACAGACCTGTAATCCCAGTACTCAGGAGGCTGAAACAGGAGGATCATCATGAGTTTGAGGCCAGCCTGGGCTACACAGCAAGTTCAAGGCCAGCCTGAACCACATAGCAAGACCCTGTCTCAAAAAAACAAAAAGTAAAACAAAAAATAGGAAGAAAGAAAAAATTAAAAGGGCTAGGCAGGCATACTCATGCTTTGTTATCCCCAATAATAATCTAACATTTGAAATGCTTGAGTCTTCCTTTTTGCAGATCCTACTACTTACTATTACTGATGTCCTGATTCAAATTTCCTTTTCTTCCAAATATAAAGGATTTTTATAGCCCTTTTCTGACCTCAGCTTTCTCTCTGCTACCTGTTCTATCAAAACCGCTATTTAACTCTTTTTGAAATCTACATTCCAACTACGACTTCGCTTTGCTTTTTTGCTTTCACGGAGCTCAGCCTTCCCATTTGTTTTTCTCCTCTCCCTGCCCTTGACCCTCTCGCCTAGAATGAAGAGTCCTACCTGCAAGGTGGAAAGCTGAACTTCTGAATTTAGCCCCAGGCCAGTGGGCACCGCAGTATTGATTGTAAAGCACTCTATATTTTTCCAAATGTGGAAAATAGATTAGAACCCCTACCACTGTAGCTTTCAAAATACCTGCAGTATAGAGGGGAAATTGATTTCTGTAACCCAGAATATGCTTCCTTAAATTAGCCAGGCCCCTGTCGGTCACTGTGGTTTGCCAAGTGGAGTATCTTTAGTAAGGGATCTCATAATTCCCCTGACCAGGGGCCAAACAGCAACGGGTGTACCCTGCACACCCAAAACCCGTTACCTTCCCAGCAGGTGCCTCATGCTGACCAGCCTGCTCCCAGTTGCTGGACTGGTTAACTCCTTTCACTCCTCTTAAACTGAGTCCTTTATTTCAGAGCCTAGAAGAACCAGGAAGCTACTCTTCAAAATCCTCCTCCTAGAGCCACCTTAAAAGGCATGAACTGGCCAGCAGAACTTCCTGTTAACTGAAATTCACAACTAGCTTCCACCTATTGGACTCCTCAATCATGTCAATTATTCCACTTAGAAATGAGTTTTTCCTCAATCAAGTTAGCATCATGAAGTTGATTGCTTTGTGTGCTTTTCTGAATCCACTCTCCAACCTTTCCACTCTGCTCTGTGCCAGAGACGCTAGAAGCAGGCTTTACACTATAGTCCAGTCTCTAAATCCACAGGGCTCCACCCTTAAATTCTGCATCCAGTGAAGTGTGGCAGATGGGGTCTCTGGTAGGAGATGAGACTAATGTTAATAGTGTGACACTGCTCCACCAAAGGCCATGATTCCCATCCAAAAGCTCTCCCTTTTAGCTACAGCTATAGCTCTTTCAGCCTTCTAGCAATCTCTTTTTTTAAAACAAGATCTCAGGCTGGGGATTTAGCTGAGTGGTTATCGCACTTGCCTTGCAACACAAAGCCCTGAGTTCGATCCCCAGCACACACACACACAAAAACCCAAGACCTCTATGTAGTTCAGGCTGGCCTCAATCTTCCAAAGATCCTCCTGTCCAGAGTGCTGGGACTGCAGGTGTGTGCCACCACACCCAGGAATTATGTTTCATTATTTTGCTCCCCTTACCTCATCAAGCCTGGAGATATCAAAGGTTTTTCCTGCTCTTACCACGGCTTCTGTCATCTTTCTTTAACTTTTGGGGTTTTTTGGGGGGGTTGCTGGGGCCTTGCACTTGCTAGGCAAGCATTCTACCACTGGAGCTAAATCCCCAGCCCCTCTTTAACATCTTTACATCTCTTCTCCTTACCTACCTCTCTCCTGCTGTCAGAAAACAAAATTACAACAGTGTAGTATAATGGTCTTAATTAGTTTTATTATCAATTATACAATTGGTTAACAGTCTTCCATAAAATAAGCGTTCCAATGAGCTGAGCAGAGGAGGCTGGTTTTATTGACAAAAAGTTCTGAGAAAAAGAAACAAAAGCCAAAAAACAATTGTTCAAAAAAAAAATTGTTCATTTCAGAATGACTTTCCTTTTAAGGTGGGGGACAGGGAGAGGAACAACACTAAACTTACTAACTAGTTGACATCAGCTTACTTCGGGTCTCTCTTTTGGTAATCATTAAGGCAGAGAGAACTTTATTTCTGAGTCAACTGAACCTGAACTATTTGAGAAATTTGATCTTTATCTCTGTAATCCTGTTTTGTTTTGTTTTTGAGACATGGTCTCACCAATGTAGTCCAGGCTGGCCTCAAATTTATGGCAGTTGTCCAGCCTCAGCCTCCAGAGTGCTGAGATTCTAGACATGCACCACCACGCCCAGTCAGTTTTCCTTTCTTCCCAGAGATTTAAAACATATATGGGAAAGAATTCCCGCTCTGCCTGCTGATGTTAGCAAGCATCATCATTTAGGCTCTTTCAGCCAACAGTTTGAGTTTGGGGGCTTATTTCTAACCTCAGGAGACCTTACAAAGGCTGGGTTTTGATGCATAAAAGAGTTATAAATGAAATCATAACCTGAAGTAGCAGGTGACATACTTTTCCTATAAACATCTCAGGAGAAACACAGCTCTTTTTTTGTTTTTGTACTTGAGACAGGATCTGGCTATGTAGTTCAGGTAGCTGGAACTCCTTGGTGATCCTCCTGCCTCCGCCTCCTGAGTGCTGATGAACAGATTAGAATGTGGCAAAACTGGCTGCTAATTACAAAATCCCAGGACACAGGGGCAGGACAGTTCCTAAAGCCTTGCATGCAGACTTCTCGTGAGAATGCGAGAGGTTTTAGATTGCATGGGATAGACCTGATGTCAGCTTGAGGAGTGAGTGGGTGATACTAAAAGGACAGTCACCACTGAGTTTTTGCCACTGTGTTGCTCTTGCATGGTGGCCCACCCTTATGCTGTGGGGTGTGCTACTTTTCCTACTTTTTCTTTTCTTTTCTTTTCCTACTTCTACTTGGCCCAAACTTGCTCTACCAAGCCAGCTTCTTTTCCTACCTTTAATAAAACTTTGCTACCATTCGAGCCTGCCTTGACCAATTCTTTATTCAGGATAGAAACAACCTAGAAACCACCTCTAGAAGGAGATTCCAGCACCCCAAAACCCAGTAACACCAGCATTACAAGTGTGTGCCATGACAGCTGGTGATGCAAATATATTTTATTCTCCTTTTGATGGTTCTTGTGTATTAATAATGTAGGGTACTGGGTGTGGTGGTGCACACCTATAATCTCCGCACTCAGGAGGCTGAGGCAGGAGGATCACTCTGAGTTCGAGACCAGCCTGGGTTACATAGTGAGTTTATTTATTTTTATTTTTATTTTTATTTTTATTTTTTGGTGCTGGGGATCGAACTCAGGGCCTTGTACTTTACATAGTGAGTTTAAGAGCAGCCTGAACTAAGTAGTGAGACCCTGTGACAGTGCTAAAATATGCACTTAGCTGCACAAGGTCCCCAGCTTTGTTACCACTTTCTGACCCAAAACTGGGTCCTTTTCCCCTCTAAGAACTGATGAACCACTAACAAGACTATGCATCAACTGAGCAGTAAAGGACACTTGTTCTTGGCCAAGAGCTGAAGTGAGAGATAAACTCACAAATCAACTTCTCAGTCACTGAGGGGTTACAGACATAAGGTAAAAGAAATGAGGGGAGGGAGAACCTAATAAAGGGCAGGAAGAGGCTGGGGATTTAGCTCAGTGGTTAGAGCACTTGCCTAGCAAGTGCAAGGCCCTAAGTTCGATCCTCAGCACCAAAAAAAAAAAAAAGGGCAGGAAGAGTGATGTCTTTCCTTGGAGTGGACAGAGATTTGCCAGGAATTTGGGAGCCACCTCTTTTCTGCTCCCTTTATAGTTCTTTCTGTCCACTGTCACAGACACTCAGCTGTCAGACCCCTGGGGGAGGGCAGTCATTTGGCATGCCGATGGATTGTAACACAGTTAAAAGTTGTCTGGCACTCACTTTTTTGTTTTGTTTTGGTTTGGTTATTTGTTTTTTTGAGATAGGATCTTGCTACATAGTTCAGGCTGGCCTTCAACTCACTATGTAGCCCAGGCTGGCCTTGAATTTGGGAAGATCCTCCTGCCTCAGCCTCCCAAATGCTGGGATTACAGGTGTGCACTCCTACCCCCCACCCCCATGTGGCAGTCACTTTAGCAGGTTTTTTGGTGGTTTTTTTTTAGGTGTTTCTGAGACAAGGTCTCACTATGTAGTTTAGGCCTGCCTTGAACTCATTATATAGCCCAGGCTGGCCTCGAACTTCCAGTGAGCTCCTGCCTCAGCCTCCCGAGTGCTGGGATTACAGACGTCTGCCACCACACCTGGCTAGTTGGGCAGTTATTTTACACCAAGAGTTTTGGCTGGCCCACTGGAGGAGGAGGGACTTCCAGCCAAGAGCATCCTGTCCTCAGAGAAAAACAAGATCATCTTGTGAAAATTCAGCTAGGTAAATGGCAGTACAAAATTAGGGCAGATTAACAAAACTACAAGTGGAGAGGAGAAATTGCATTAGTTGTTTGTCAAGAATTTACTTTGGCAGGGTTGGAGATTTAGCTCAAATGGTAGACTACTTGCCTAGCAAGCACAACACCCTGAGTTCAATCCCTGGCACACACACAAAAAAAATTTACCTTGGTGCAGCTGGGCATAGTGGTGGCACATACCTGTACTCTCAGCACTTAGGAGGCTGAAGCAGGAGGATTGCCAAGTTTGAGGCCAGACTGGGCTACATAGTGAGTTCAAGACCAGACTGAACTACATAGTGAGACCCTACTTCAAAAAACAAAAACAAAGGGGTTGAGGATTTAGCTCAAGTGGTAGAGTGCTTACCTAGCAAGTACAAGGCCCTGAGTTCAATCCCCAGCACCCAAAAAACCCAAAAACCATATGTACAGAGGAAACTACCAACCAACAGACAAGATTGGGAGCAAGGCCAGCTCCCCAGGAGAATAAGTAGGTCTAGAAGAGTCAAAAGCTTCAGGGAGAAATAACAGCTGGGCTAGCAGCTCCAGTCCCAAGAAAAGCCCTCAGCTGTTGTGAACTGTAAAAATAGTGTGGTTTATAACCCCAAGTGTGACTTTTCCACTGTGGGATAGAGTTGGAGAAGAAATCCAGTGCAGTGCTGGCCATACTGACAGAGAATTTGATCAGATGTCCTTTTGGGAAGGGGTTGATTGTTTGGGACTAAACCACCACTTTACTTCAGGACTGAAGTGTTGCCCTAAACAGAGACTGGGTGAGAGTCAGACAGGGGGGAGAGACAGGGAGAAGGCGAGGGCTAAACATAGGTCCTCAGAGGTCCCAGGAAGGACACAGGGCCTGTACTCCATGGTGGGAGACCTGGTTCAGTTGAAGTGGCCTTCAAAGGCAGCCAGATTTGAAGGTGAAGGCAGCAAGTCCCCGGCCCCACTGCCAACAGCCAGTGACACCCATGGTCTGACTGCTTCCCATGTATCTAGGCAAGGAGGGATGAGAGTTGGCTTGGACAGTGGCCACAGGCTGAGGTTTATAGGTGGGGGGACCTCTTGAGCAGGGGGGGTCACCTCACAAAGACACAGGCTATAAAGTAGGGTAGGGAGGACTGACTTGCTGGATCCCAAGCCTGCAGGTCCTGGGAGGAAACTACTCATTTGGAAATACATAGGATTTTTGGTGTGCGTGTGTGGGTGTTTGGAGTTTTTCCCCTCCTATTTTCTGTTTCATTTATTTATGTATTGTGTATTTGTATGTTTTGGTCTATTTCTTTCTCTCTTCTCTCTTTGAATTTGTTCCTTTAGTATTTTTCTTTCTTTTATTTATTTATTTATTTATTTTTTCTTTTTTTTTTTTTTTTTTTTTTTTTTTTTGTTTTTTTTTTTTTTTTTTTTTTTTTTTTTTTTTTTTTTTTTTTTTTTTTTTTTTTTTTTTTTTTTTTTTTTTTTTTTTTTTTTTTTTTTTTTTTTTTTTTTTTTTTGGTGCTGGAGATCGAACTCAGGGCCTTGTGCCTGCAAGGCAAGCACTCTAACCGCTGAGCTAAATCCCCAGCCCTCTTTCTCTTTTTTAAAGTCTAGTCTCTGTTTTATTTTCTATTTCTTTTTATTTATCCTTTTTACCATAGGTCTTTTTCATCTAATATTATTAATTTCATTTTACCTCTTAATAGGATCATTTATTTCACTTTTATCACCTCTTCATCTTCCATTGCCTTTTTTTTTTTTTGGTGCTGGGGATCAAACTCGGGGCCTTGTGCTTGCACCAAGTGCTCTACCACTGAGCTAAAACTCCAACTCCATTGCTTAATTTCTAAAATAGTACTTTTTTTATGCTCCAATTCCCCAAACCCTCCATCCTTACAAACATAACTGTTAAGCTTTATGAAGCTATAGATAGTTAACTATATGTTATTACTGTTGAACACTGTTCTATAGTTAGCAAAGGTAAAATTGTTCCATTGTGTGGATATTTACTGTAGGTCAATATCTGGTTTGTCTTTTGTTTATACTCTGGTCATAGATCTGCATGGTTAAGGCCGGTACATTATTGGTTCTTAGGGTTTCTCAATATCCAGTTTGTATTAGATGCTACTATTGTTGCTGATTTTATTACTATAGCAAAGGAGATGTAGCTGTTATTAATTAGTTTCTTCTGTATGTCAATATCTGGATTGCCTGGGGGGGGGTCATAAACAATACTGTGGCCCATTCCAGAGAGCTGGGTACTGGGCCAAATATGCTGTGACCTCCCCTTCCAAATAAATATATGTGGTTGGATCCTGGGATGGAGGCAAAGGCCAAAAGTTAGCCATACCCAGAAGACAGTGCTGAAAAGTGGATATAAACTAAAGAGGTCTCCACGATAGAAACAAAGCTTTCCACCACAATCAACCCACAAGCCTCAACACAAAAACAAAAAAGCAAACAGAAACATGAGAAGTCAAGCCAATAAAATGCTTCCCCAAACTCCCAATACACCCAAAGCAGATCCAGGAGCAGATCTATGGAGCATCCAAGGGGAAGAAACCCAAAGTCAAACGCTGAATTATTCAGAATGGTATCAGGGGAAATAACAAAACAGATCAATAAGGCACTTGCAAACTCACAAAAGATATAAGTAATAAGATACTGGGCCAAATAAACAATCAGTGAGTTGCCCCACAGTGTAGTGGCATGCAAGCAGGCCTGGAGGGCAGCTGAGTTTTCTGAGAGACAAGTTCACCAAGATGTCCAGTGATAGGCAAAGGTCCGACGATGACAGGTCCAGCACCAGCAGTGGCAGTTCAGAGGCAGGCCAGTGAGACTCAGCTGCTCCAGAACCCAAAGAGCAAGAAGAAAGAAAACCTGCCATCCAGCAGAAGAAAAACACCAAACTCTCTAGCAAAACCACTGCTAAATTATCCACTAGTGCTAAAAGAATTCAGGAGCTAGCTGAAATCATTCCTGATCTTCTTCCTAACTGCAGTGCTGGGCCTAAAGGAGATAACATGTATGAATGGAGATCAACTATACTTGGGCCACCAGGTTCTGTATATGAAGGTGGTGTGTTTTTTTCTGGATATCACATTTTTATCAGATTATCCATTTAAGCCACCAAAGGTTACTTTCCATACCAAAATCTATCACTGCAACATCAACAGTCAGGGAGTCATCTGTCTGGACATCCTTAAAGACAACTGGAATTCTGCTTTGACTATTTCAAAGGTTTTGCTATTTGTTCCCTTTTGACAGACTGCAACCCTGCAGATCCTCTGGGTGGAAGCACAGCCACTCAGTATTTGACCGACAGAGCGGAACATGACAAGATAGCCAGACAGTGCACCAAGAGAGACGCGACATAATTCACATGATATGTACTCTGTGATTGGGCAGGGGGTGTCTTCTGTGCTGCAAATATTTATAGCCTTTACAATACGGACGTCTGTGTATATGTTATACTGATTCTACTCTCTGCTTTTAGCCTTTGGAGACTGGGAGACTCCCCCAAAAGGTAAACAGTAGAACTTTGTAGCTGGAGATTAGTTATGTTTAAAATGCCTACTTGCAAGTCTTGCTTCTTTCGGATATCAAAATGTATTTTGTGATGTACTAAGGATACTGGTCCTGAAGTCTACCAAATATTATAGTGCATTTTAGCCTAATTCGTTGTCTGTATAAAGTTATAAAAGTAGCCATAGATGACTAGGAATTATGTCATTTGTATTAAACCCAGATCTGTTTCTGAGTATGTGGTTCATGATGTTGGAAAAATGTTTTACCTTTGTCAGTTTGTAATAAGAGGCTTTCCTTTTACCCTTTGTAGCTCAGAGAGTATTGATGTACCATCTCAAATAATAAATATGCTCCTGAAGGAGAAAAAAAAATCAGTGAATCTAAAGAAGCCACCAATAAAAAGCTAGAAAAGCTAAACAAAATGATGCAAAACATGCATTTCCAGCATAGAAAAGAATTAGAGACCATTAAAAGGCTCCAAACAGAAATTTAGGAGTGTGGTAGTGCATATCTGTAATCCCAGCACTTGGGAGACTGAGGCAGGAGGATCACTGTGAATTCAAGGCCAGGCTGGGCTACATAGTGAGACCTTGTCTCAAAAAAAAACATAAATGAAAACAGAAAGGAAATTATGGGCAGCAGAAGTGACCAATTGTGAGTAAAGTACCAGAACTAGAAGACAGGCCTTTGTTGATGACCAATTAATGAGAGATACTTTAGAAACAAGAGAACATGAAAAATGGGTCCAACAATTCCGAGATGACACAAAGTAGATTCATCTAAAATAACTGGAATTTAGATTAACTGAAAAATCAGAAGACAGCACAAATAGCATAAAAAACATGTTTATTGAAATAATAGCAGAAGATTTTCCAGTTCAAAACTGAGACATTTTGAACCCCAAATAGCCATGTTGAAAAACAACCTCTCTCCTCTTTTGCAACCCAGAACTCACTGTTCAGTATGTTTTATTTTTTTTTTTTTTGGTGCTGGGGATCGAACTCAGGGCCTTGTGCTTGCAAGGCAAGCACTCTCCCACTGAACTAAATTCCCAGCCCCCAGTATGCGTTTTGATACATAGAAGAAGGAATATTACCACCAGGTCCAGTGGTACAAGTCTGTGATCCTAGGACTCCTGCAGCTGAGCCAAGAGGAGTGAAGCCTGGGCTATACAGAGAGACTATGCCTCAGAAAACAAAGCAAAAACGACAACAAAAGAATTGGTAGAGTTAAAAAAAAAAAAAAGAATTGGTAGAGCACTTGCCTATCAAATGCAAGGCTCTGAGTTTGTTCCCCAGCATGCTCCCTCCCCCCCAAAAAAACTATTAAGTTTTGTTCCAAGACAAAAGAGTTAATTACAAAGCACAGGATATGAGCAAAATCTCAGCTCTGTAGAGTTGGTATTCCAATTTTTATGTTGTAACACATGAAGATACCTTTTTTTTCCTTTAAGGCTCTGTCTTGAATGTTGGAGTGAAGTTGAAGATATGTCCTACTGTGTTTGGATCATACTTGTTTAAATGTAGTAAGTAGTAACATCAGATTAAAATTTCCACAAGTTTTAATAAAAGATTGTTAGTTTTCTTCATAAGAAGAAAAAAAGTCTCCATGACACATCATAATTAGAATCTGAGAAGTCCAACACAAGGACAGAATCTTGAAAGCAATTAGAGAAAAGCAACAAATCACTTATAAAGGTAAGCCTGTTAGAATTACAGCAGATTTCTCTACACAAACCTTAAAGGCCAGGAGAGCTTGTGGTGAAGTGTTTCAGGCCCTAAAAGAAAACAATGTCCAACCCAGGCTGATATATCCTGCAAAATTATCTTTCATAATTGATGGAAAAATAAGAGATTTTCATGAAAAAGAGAACTCTAAAGAAATTCATGACTACGAAACCAGGACTACAAAAAAATTCTCAAGGATACCTTAGGAAGAGACAATGAAGCTAACAATCACAAAGCTCTGACAGAACAAATATATGAGGTAGCGTGAGCTGTTAAGTACAAGAGAAAGATAGGGAATCAGCAACAGGAAAACAAGGCAATGACAGGAATAACTCAATACCTATCAGTAATAAAATTCAATGTGAATGGCTTCAATTCCCTAATCAAAAGACACAGACTGGCAAAATGGACCAATAAACAAAATCCAATGGTATTCTGTATACCAAAAACACCTTTAACCCAAAAAGAAACTCCAAGTAAAAATCAAATGAGGGAAAACAATATTCCACGCAATGGGAACCTGAAAAAAAGCAGGTGTAGCTATGCTATATTCAGACAAAGCAGACTTCAAACCAAATCTGATCCAAAGAGGTAGAGAAGATCACCACATATTGGTTAACGGAACAATTAAATAGGAAGAGATAACAGTTATCAACACATATATGCTCAACAATGGCACCTCCAACTACATAAAACAAGTACTATTGTACATAAAAACCAGATAAACATAAATACAATTACAGTGAGCGACCTCAACAGTCCACTCCCACAAAGAGAAAGATCTAGACAAAAAATCAACAAAGAATTATTAGTTAAAACAAATCTTCCAACAAATGGACTTAATAGATATCTACAGAGTGTTCCAGCCAACGAAAACAGAATACGCATTCTTCTTAGCAGCACATAGAACTTTCTCCAAAATAGGCCACATACCAATAAAACAACTTTAAGTAAATATAAAAGAATTGAAATTATATCATGCATGTTATCAAATCATAGTGCAATGAAACTAGAAATCAATGACAAAAGAAAATTCAGAAATTGTGCAAATACATGGAAACTAAACAATACACTTTTTTGGGGGGGTGTCAGGGATTGAACTCAGGACCTTGTGCTTCCAAAGTACTCTAACCACTGAGCTAAATCCCTAGCCCAACTATACACTCTTAAATGAACAATGGATTACAGAAGAAATCAAGGAATTAATAAAACAGATTGTACAACTAAACAATGTCAGCCGGGTGTGGTGGAACATGCCTGTAATCCCAGCACTCTGGAGGATGAGGCAGGACGATCGCTGCGAATTCGAGGCCCGCCTGGGCTACCTAGCGGGCTCAAGGCCAGCCTGAACTACAAGGTAGGTGAGACTGTCTCAAAAAAACAAAAAAATCAAACTTTACTATTTTTATTTAGCAGGACGGGCGAGCAGCGGCTTCCCCTACCCTGTGCGTACCTTGGGGCAGGGGCTGAGGTCCCGGCCGCACTGGGGCCGGGAACGCTCGTCTCCCCGCCCGTCCTGGGGGAATCTGTCTGCAGGCTGCTGTGCGCGCGCATCCTGAAGCCTCGCGCACGAGCCGAGAGCCTTCCGGGCCGCGCCTGGAAGGTTCCGCCGGCCACGCCCCCGGAGGAGGAGGGGCGCCGGCGGCGGCTCGGGTTCCGCTCCGGGTGCGCGTGGGAGGCCGCTCCCAGCTTCTCTTGCGGCGCTGCGGGCCAGGGCACCCGGCGGCGTCAGCCAGGCTGTGCCGAGTGACCGCGCGGTCGGCTTCCGGCTGGCTGGGGCGCCGGGATGTGGGGCCGCGGCGGCCTCGGTGACACCCCGGCGACCCTCCCTACGCAAGTCCTCGGCGCAGCTTCCTGGAGCCCTGTGCCAGGAGCCCGAGGCGGGACGAAAGAATCCGAGGGCGTTCCCGGCGAGTGCTCACCTTCCTTTCCAGGAGGAACTTTCCTTCCTTCCTCCCTTTGCCTTCCTTTCTTTATTTCCTCCTTCCTTCCTCCTCCCGCCCTCCCTCTTTCCTTCCTTCCTCCTTTCTTACGTCCTCATTACCCTTAAACTCCTCACCACGCTTCGAAAGGCCACAGTTCATCTTTCGTAAATCACTACAATCAAGTTTTACATTTGTCCCGTTCCCAGTCTGGCCTTGGCTTCCTGGGAAAAAAAAAAAAACTTTGCAGAGCCGGACGAGGGGTGCACTGTGGTGCGCTCCCACTGTGTAGCCTAGGCTGGCCTTGAACCCGTGGGGATCCTCCTGCCTCAGCGGGAGAGGTGAGTCTGGCAGTGAGAGCGAAGCTCAGCGAGTGTTGCGGCAGCAGGTCCGGCAGCAGGTCCGCAAGGATGAGTGGGTGCATGAAGCCCAGCGGGAGAGCCGGGCCCCTGAACGCTGCGCGCAACGGGTTGGTGTGTGCAGGAAGCAACGAGGTGACCGATGTGGAGTGCACTGCCTACAGTGGGTTGTGGGGTTCAGATGCAGAGTTTAGGTTTGTCCTGCAAGGGGCTTTGCGAGTACGTGTGTGTGTGTGTGTGTGTGTGTGTTACTGGAACTTGAATCCAGGGCCTTTGCACTGAGTTACATCCCCAGTGCTTTTTAAATTATTTAACTTTTGAAACGAATCTTGCTGAGTCACTAAATTGCCCAAGTTGGGCTCAAACTTGTGAGCCTCTGCCTCAGCCTCCCAGAGTGCTGGGATCACAGGCGTGTGCCACCAGGCCTAACTTTTTTTCTTCTTTTACTGCATTTTCCAAATTAACAAAATGAGGTACTTTTCCCTATATTCGGGAAAATCTTTTTTGCTTTTGTGTTTTGGGTACTGGGAATTGCCCTGTGCATGCTAAGCAAGTATTCTACGATTGAGCTACATCTCCTTTTTAATTTGAGACAGGGTCTCACAAAGTAGCTCGGATGGGCCTTGAACTCATGATTGTTCTGGCTCGGCCTCCTAAATTGATAGAATTAAGGTTGAAGGCCACCATGCCTGGTTTGTTTTTGTTTGTTTGTGGGTTTTTTGGGTTTTTTTTGTTTTTTCGTTTTTGGGGGTTTTTTGAGGTTTTTTCTTTTTTTGGTTTTTTGAGACAGACTCTCTGTGCAGTTCCAGGCTGGCCTTGAGCTCACTATGTAGCCCAAGCTGGCCTCGAACTTGCAGCAATCCTCCTGCCTCTGCCTCCCAAGTGCTGGGATTTCAGGTGTGCACTTCCACACCTAACTTGTAATGGCTAATTTTTTTTTTACTTTTATTTTTATTTTTATTTTTTTGTGCATGCAGGGGATCAAACTCAGGGCCTTGCGCCTGCTAGGCAAGCACTCTAACCACTGAGTTAAGTGCCCAACCCAATTGCTAATTTTATGTGTCAACTTGATTGTGGTGCAGATTGCCCAGATATTTGGTCAAACTTCCTGGGGTGTATGTGTGTGTGTTTCTGTGTCTGTGTTGATGTGTCTGTGTGTATGAAGGTCTTTCCAGGTGAGATTGGTGGGCCCAGCGCCCTCTACAAGGTGATTGGGCCTCATCCAATCTGTGGAAGATCTAAGTAGAAGAAAATGCTGACCCTTCCTTGAATAAGGGAAAATTCCCTCCCCTTGCTCTCAATCTGTCTCATCACTCTCCTGGTTCTCAGACTCAATACACCACTGACTGTCCCTAGGTCTCCAGTTTGCCAGCCTACCCTGCAGATCATGGGGTTTGTCACCCTCCATCATTACATGGGACAACTCCTTCTCTATCTCCATTTCCATCTCCATCTCTGTCTCTACACACACACACACACACACACACACACACACACACACACA
>PVJO010025185.1:0-23132 GCA_004026905.1 Hystrix cristata | reverse complement strand
AATGCTATTGACTTTTGGGTGTTGACTTTGTATCTGGCAATGCAACTGAACTTCATAATTAAATCTAGAAGCTTTTTGGTGGAGTTTTTTGGGTCTTCTATGTAGACTATCATGTCATCCACAAATAAGGATAGTTATCCATCAGACAAAGGTCTAACATCTAGAATATATAAAGAACTCGAAAAAATTAAACCTCCCAAATTTAAAGACCCAATCCAAAAATGGGCAACTGAAATGAATAAACATTTCTGAAATGAAGAAATAAAAATGGCAAATAAATATATGAAAAAGTGTTCAACATCACTAGTCATTCGCGAGATGCAAATCAAAACAACATTACGATACCATCTCACTCCAGAAAGAATCGAATCTATGAAAAAATCAACCAACAACAAATGCTGGAGGGGCTGTGGGAAGAAAGGAGCCCTCCTCCACTGTTGGTGGGAATGCAGACTGGTCCAGCCACTGTGGAATTCAATATGGAGATTCCTCAAACAACTAGAACTAGAGGTTCCATTTGATCCAGCTATTCCCTTCCTGGGGATCTTTCCAGAAGAGTTAAAATCGCCATACCACAGAGATATATGCACAACCATGTTTATAGCAGCGCAGTTTGTAATAGCTAGGTCTTGGAAACAACCCAAATGCCCAACGACCAATGAATGGCTAAAGAAAATGTGGCTTTTCTACACAATGGAGTACTACACTGCCATAAAGAAGGATAAACTAGAGTCATTTGTATGTAAATGGATGTTCCTTGAGAATATACTACTAAGAAAAATAAATCAGACACTCATGAGCACACATTGAATTGTTTCTCTGATATGAGAAACCATAACTGTAAATAAGGACACAGTAGTGTAATGAATATCATATAAAAGGAAAATAATATACAAAGGAGAGGAGTACCAGAAAGAGGGAAGGGGGGAAAAGTAGGAAGGGAAAAAATGGAAAGAAAGGGGAAAGGGAAATCATGGAGAATTGTAAATAAACCTGCTATAAATAGGGATGGAGGGAACAGAAGGGAGGGGAGG
This sequence comes from Hystrix cristata, assembly GCA_004026905.1. Taxonomy (NCBI): domain Eukaryota; kingdom Metazoa; phylum Chordata; class Mammalia; order Rodentia; family Hystricidae; genus Hystrix; species Hystrix cristata. Next base: position 22,098 of record PVJO010025185.1, on the reverse strand, counting down.
GGGGAGAACCAAGAGACACCATGTACAGGTACAAAACAAACATGTTAAATGTGATCAATATATGGACAATGTACCAATACATGTTCTTGGTTAAAAAAAAAAAAAAAAACTTTAAAGTTTGAGGTAACATCTAATGTAAAAGAATTCATAAAATTTCCACCCAGTTTATATTAGTATTGGCATCTATTAAGGAAGAGAGAATTCTCTCTTTAAAGAAATTTTACTTTTGAAATTTGTTTATTTTAAAAATATAGTAGATAAGCATAATTGACAAGAGATGTAAATATAGAGACATATAAAATGCAGTTTTTTATGTTTCCTTTTTTATTATTATTTATTAATTTTTGGTGCTGGGAAGCAAACTCAGAGCCTTACACTTGCTAGGCAAGCACTCTAACCACTGAGCTAAATCCCCAGCCCCTATATTTCCTTTTTTAAAGTATAGAGGGATCCTATTAGTAGCTTTACAGTCTTTTAAAATTTAATTGTGTGTATACATATATATATGTATATATATATATATATATACATATATATATATTTCTTTTTACAAGCACTTTTTATATTTTAGTGGCTGAATAATGCCCCATCAAGCAGATGTACTCTTTCACTTTGAATGCGAAATGGGACTTTGGAGTCCGGAGTCTCTCCAGGCATGTCAGCTGGCCCTGTGGCTACATCCAGTTTACTAGAGACAGTACTCAGTGTGCTCACAGTGTTGAAGTGGAAAGAAATAAATGCCTCAAACGCCTTGTCCATAAAGTCCAGAGAGCCTATTAGTCATTTCGTAAAGAAAAATAGACGTGGGCACCGGAAGTGTCTCTCCCGAGTTGGTTGTGGGTTGCTAACCATCGTGGCACTCGCCTTCCTTTGAGAATATGCCTCTCAGCAGACTGATTTGAGGATTTTTCAAGCAAGGAAACTGGGAGTCCTTCCCTTACTTAAAATTCCTGAATGGCTTCCCATGAGTCTTCGGTTAAAATCTAACTTCTCTGGAGATCACTTCATTCCTAACCACCACTTCTGGGTTTTTCTTACCACTTCTACTTTGCTCTGTCCTATCACACACCACCCTCACTTTCATTTCCTGGAATTCACCAAATCCCTCGCATTATAGCGGCGTTTCCACGTGCCATTCCCCAGACTGGTACCTCCATCCTGTCATTTCAACTCCCATTTTCATATGTAACTTCTTTGGAATGCTTTTTAAAGCTTTCCCTAAATCATAAACTAAGTAAATGTGACTAACATAAAAAACGTTCTTAGGACCCAGGACCCCCCTGGGGTACATGTGTTGGTTGTGATGCGATAGCGACACAGTTTTCTGTGGAGCGGACGCGGGTGTGTTGTCAAAGTGAATGCGGGTGCGGTGAGTCGCACGAGGTCAGGGACCCTCCCTGTCATGTTTATCACTGTTACTTGAGGGCCCAGCTCTGGACTTGGACTGTATTAGATGCCTGCTGAAATCACACAAATGTTCTCGGCCTTTAGCACTTCTCCAGATTTTAAGCAAAATATTTTCTTTAACTTTTCCCTATTGAGATACACACACACACACACTCTCTCTCTCTCTCTCTCTCTCTCTCTAAAATCTTTGAGTTCAGGTTCAAATTAATATTTTATCTTTAGACATCCCTTTCAATGGACTTTATATATTTATGTTTCAGTTGGAAAGTAGATACTGTATTTCCAAGATGTCTGTATGTGCCTCATGGTTTTCTCAAGTTATATGAGTACTTGGCCATTCCAAATTATTTGGAAAATTAAATTTAGTTATTGTTTTTCTAGTATTAATGCTGCAAGAGCATGCATTTCAGAAACAAATATTCCTTTTAGTTTCTGGTTGGGTTTATTTCCTAGCATGGACAAAAGAGATGCTTATAAGAAATGAGTAATCCCCTTCTGTGCTGAGATTTACAGTCAAAACAATAATGGTGCAGCTATTGGATAATGAGTATTTACCTTTTAAAGGTACTCTGCTTTTAAATTCTTAAAGCTGTCACTTCATGAGGAAGACTCACGTGTCAGGAGAACTTTTCCAGCCCGGAAGTAGGGGGCTGGCTGGGTTGTTTTCCTTCGGTCTTTCGGGAAATGACAGAATGTTCAACCTTTTGAGAGAACTTAACTTTGTGTTCCTGTATTCAACGCTGACACTTCTAAGAATGAATCATTAAATGTGAGAAGAAGGTTAAAAAGAAAAATGTGTAACCAACTGCCCTTTCTCAGTGCTACATTTAGAAAAACTGTTTTTGAATATATAGAATGTATTTCAATTGCTAGGATGTAAGACCAAGAATATTTCTTGTCAATTGTCAGACCCCATTTATATAAATACCTTTTATACTTCCAGAATCAAACTTTGATGGCAAGAACACAGCTTAGAGGGGGTGGGGAAAAGGAGCAGTAGTTGAAAACATGAGAAATTTCTTGCGAAGTGAAGTAATGAAGTTCATTACAGAGCTCAATATGAGGAACTGAGCGCAACATGGAAGGGAGAAACAGTTTCAACCCACTTATAAATTCATAAACTTTGGTTGCATGAATAAATAACCTTAATTACACAGAATTCAACTGAAAGGACATTTATTCAATCTGGTTTTGTTCCTAGGATTCCACTTGGTAAAAAATAAAGGATTCAAAGGCTGTTCAATTTAAAATTGGGTCTGGTTCACGTTGATGACAAATGCATTAATTCTGGAGTATGGAGCCATATGTGTGCATTTTATCCTGGACAGTGTGGCATGATGCTTGGGAAGATTGATTTCTTTTTCAAAAAATATTTTTGAGTGCTTGAGATAAGCTAGGTACTGGAATATAAATATCTTTGGTGAAACAATATTAAAAGTAGAAAATAACTTCCATATGGAGTGAGAGTCGAGTCTAGGACAGACATGGAAAAATCAATTTAATTTTTTAAATTAAGTAAATTACAATTCAGATAAGCACTATATGGAAAGTGACATGATTCTTTAAGAATGTGTAATTCAATTCGCATATTTAACTTAATTAGGAAAGTAAGTGAAAGCTTGCTTAGCGATGGGGCAGTTGAGCAATGAGATGAAGAATGATGTGACAATTAGTTTAAGGATGATAGAAAGACTTTTAAAAGAAATGAGTTTTAAAATATGTTCTCTACTAATATGGTCTGTATGAAAAATGCATGTGTCTGAGCATGATAACATAACGTGGCAAACCATTATTCTTTCAACAAGTAATTATTATCTAGTTTTGGTAAGAAATGCCCCACATTCCCAGGGGAATGTACTGATAAAGAAGAAAGAGAATTTCTTACCTAGTAATTTAACTACTGGTAGCACCCAAAAAATTAACCAATAATTGAGAGACTTCATATATTAATAAGTGAGCATAGGAAACAAGCCTGGGTTGGATTAGAGAGTGTGTGGGCCAGGAAGGTGTCAATACCTATGTGTGTCTTTGTGTTTGGGCTGTATGCAGAACAACCGTAGATGGACTATTGAGTATATGTGGGAATAAATGGCTTTGAAAAAGAGATTGGAAAATTTAAAAGGATTCATGCGAAAATCTTAGAGGGGGAAGGTTTGTGTGCCAAGTAAACGAAGGCAGAACGGCAGTGGTAAGAGCCCTAGGTGATGCAGCAGCCATTCTGAAAGGTCAGTGGGGTTGGAATATGGTGACTCTACAAGACCTTGCTGGCTGTGGTAGAGTTCAGGTTTTATTTATGTGAAAATGTGAAGTATTTGGAGGGTTTTGAGCAATGAAAAGAAATAGGAGGTTCTAGCACTAGTCAGGCCACGAACCGGTAGTGATATCAATGCAGGTGGCAGTGAGGCAGGAAAGAAGTGGTCAATTTCAGAATTTATTAAAAATAGAAACGTACTCATGAATCCCTCTTAGAGGTAAGAAAATTAGGAACTAAGCAGAATTCTTAGATTTATAGCTGTTCTAACCAAGCTAATGACAGTGCCATTACCAAGATGGCACCATTCTGAGCAAATCCTCACTTCATCACTTAGGGATGGGGATTTAGATCAGTGGTTAGAGTGTTTGCCTCGCAAGCACAAGGCCCTGAGTTCAATCTGCAGCATCCAAAAAACAAAAACAAAAACAACAACAACAGCCAAAAACAACAACAAAAAAAAGCACCAGCAGCATTATATAAATGTAAAACATAGAATACAAACTTTCAAGTACTTCACTCTTCATCTTTTGTATCTTATCAGCAGTTTTTGGATATCACTCTACCTTTAGATATACATGTGTTTACACCTACTGTGTTTATTTTAACAAAGTGGGGCTACGTTAGCCCTTCTAGAGCATAAGGGTTTTTGTTTTGATATGGTTGATTTTTTCACTTAATATCTTGGATAGATTTCCCTGACAACACTTAGGACTCATGTTGTCATTTTAACAGCTTCATGATATTCCATGCATGTATCTACCATCGCTTACATTCTCTGTAAGAATCTTTAGGTATTTTTCAGTTTTCGTTATTGTTTTTAATGATGACTGAAACATTCTGAACAACTGTGATGTGTTTTCAGAAATGTAAGAAAGATTTAGGTCAGAGGGTAAGCACATTTTAAATTTCACGGATATTTCATTATTCAGTTCTGGAGGTTTCTACCATTCTCATGTGCTTCTGTGAAGAAGGCACAAACCCACATTGATAGTTTTCTTTGATGAGATTATGTACCAGCGTATCACTTTAGGTTATTTTCTTTTTTGGACTACTTTAATTAGGTGTGCTTGATGTATAAAAATGTATGCACATTTAATGTATATACACCAATGAGTTCAGGGTAGATATGGAACCACCGTCGCTCTCAACCCCATAATAAATATGTCTGTCACCACCCAGAGTTGCACTCCACCCACGTTATTGCACTCTGGACTCTGAGTCTGTGCCCGCTGTCTCAGACAGTGTGATTTGTCTTTGTAAAAGACAAAATAATACTCCATGCATCATGTTTTCTCTATCTGTCCAAGAGGATTTTATTTTTTCATATTTTGGGTAACATGGAAAAATGCTTGTGAGAAACCTGGGAGTGCAGGTGTGGCTTTGAGATCCTTATTTCACTTCCGTTCAATATATACCAAGATGTAGGATGGCTTGATCTTAGGGCAGTTCTACTTTTAAGTTTTTGAGGAGCTGCTATACTGCTTTCTGCCGTAGCTGTTCTAATGTCTGCTCCCCATAACGTGCAGGGCTTTCCTTTTTCCCACTGCCCGCAGCCTGGCCAACATTATCCCCTTTTATCTTTTTGATTTTATTTTTTTACAGTGGCCATTCTAATTAGGTCTGAGGGGATCTATCTCTCACTGTGATTCCAATTTCCATTTCCATGGTGATTAGTGATTTGAGCATTTTTTCCATATATCTATTGGTGATTTATGTGTTTTCTTTTGAAGAAATATCTTTTCAGAATCTTCACCCATTCTTAAATCAGGTTGAAATCATACTATTGATTCTCTGAAGTCCCATATGTATTTTGGATGGACTTTCTCGTTAGATGTATGACTTACAAATATATTTTTCCATTTTTAAAACTCTCTCTTCATTCTGTTGATTATATCCTTTTCTATAAGTGAACGTTTTATTTTGATTTTTACCTTCCTTGCTTGTGCTTTTGAGGTCATGAACAAAAATTATTATATAGGCCGACATCAAGTGCCTTTCCTCTCTCCGTTTTCTTCTAGTAGTTTCACAATATTCTGTGGTATAAAAGTCTTTAAACTATTTTGAGTTGATTTTTACATATGTTGTGAGATATGTGCTCTAATTTCATTTTTCTGCCTGTAGAATATTTCTTGAAGAGACAGTCTTCTCTCCACTGTATGCCCTTGGCATTTGCGTTGACAATCTATTGGTCATAAATATGTGTGCTTATTTCTGGATTCTCTATTCTATCTCATTGGTCTGTGTGCCTAGCTTAATGGCAGTAACATCCTATTTTAATCAGTATAGTTTTGTGATATAATTTTGAAATCAGGAAGTATAATGCTTCTGGCTTTTCTGTTTTTGTTCAAGATTGCTTTGGTTAGATGGTATCTTTCCTGGTTCCATATGAATTTGAAGATTGCTTATCCTATTTCCATGGAAAATGCCATAGTAATTTTAGTAGGTATTGCATTTGCTTTGGTAGTATAAGCATTTTAACAATATTAATTATTTCGGTCCATGACTATAGGATATCTGCCCATATTTTTGTGTATATTTAACTTCTCTTCGTCAATATTTTATAGATTTCAGTACAGATGTTTTACCTTCTTACTTAACTTTATGCCTCAGTACTTAATTTTCTGTGCTACTGCGAATTTTCTTAATATCTTTTGGTAGTCAGCTTCTAGTGTGTAAAACAGAGATGAATTTTGTGTGTAGATTTTGTATCCTGTCTCTTACAGAATTCATTTCTTAGTCCTATTAGATTTTTGGCGGAGTTTTTAGGTGTTTCTCTATATGTGATCATGTCATTAGGAAATAGAGGTTGTACTTAATTCTTTGATTACCAGTGAAGTTCCTGTTCATACTGTCTCTTTTAGCACACTGATTCCTCATTTTAATTTCATTTATAAATAATAAGTCACCTGTGACCATTTGCCTCACTTAACATGGTAAATTTCACTCTAAATTTCATGTGTTATTGGCTAAACATACATCACAGGTGCAAAATCAAAAGAGCTTCAATATTTAAACATAACATTCTCAAAAGTGAGGTGAGCATAATTTAGTATATGAAAAAATAAACACTTCATATGTGTACTTATGCAAGAGAAAGGAGAACTGTGCAGGTGGGTATTGTAGAAGTCTGCTAGTAACAGTGAACTATAGTACCTCCTATTTGAAGCCAATCTTAGTAATTTAAAAAATTGAAATGTGTGTAAAGGTTGGCGGGACATGCATTTCATGCTCACTGGGCAGTGCTCTTAGATCTGTGCAGGACTGAGGTTGGTCTTTAAATATGCGATCAGTTTTCCTGAGTGTTCAACAAAATGCTTAAGAAAAATGCACCTGTGTGTTTTAGGGATCCTCTTTCAATTCTTCTTTACTAATTATATTTGTTCTTAACCTTTATACCTTTTATTTTAAACTGTAGCGCTATGTACCATTTACAAAAAAATGAAACAAATTCATGAGTGACATGTGAAACATTTCACTGGAGTGCTGGCACAGCGCAAAACACTGGCAAGTTCTCTTGAAATTTGTTTTTAAGAAGAACCACTGTTATATACACTTAATATTCTTGATTAATTTTCAGGTATATTTAGATACTGCTCTTGCGTCAAACATTTTATCTTTTTTTTCCAAATGTAACTCTTGGTACTTTATCATTGTTTGGCGCTGAGGTATTTATTACTCTTGGGTCTTGGTTTTGGATGTAGCTTTCATAATTTTAAAATGATCCACATTTCTATTTGTCATACACTCTAATTCATGTATTGAAATTTGCATCGAATTGTCTAGTGCACGGTTACAAATCCTTTTGTTTTGTTTTTGACATGTTTATTTTCTTTTAGAATGTCTGTGCAAATAGGAAATCAAGAGATAGTGCATTCCAAGAGTTTATGCCTCATTCTGGCAGAAATCACTGCTTTTATTTTTTAAAATGCTTATTTAAGATTTTTCTTCAGTCATGTATTGTGTCTTTTGCTTCTATTCCCTTTTTTAATTCTTAAAAATGTTTATATCTTTAAGGGATTAGGATTGCAAAAGCCATTTTTTAAATTTTTTTTATTTTTACCAAGAACATGTATTGGTACATTGTATACATAATGATCATAATCAACATGGTTATTTTGTACCTGTACATGATACATCTTTGTGCTGTTGACAACATTTCTTTTTTACCTAAATTGTTAAGATAAATCTGATTTCAAGATAAAAACAAACAGTAACATTTGACTTTTCCATAGAAGAGATGGGACACTGTGTTCTCTTTGATTACTAGTTTGTCACCAAGTCTATCCTATGAATTTTGTAACAGATTGCTTTTTCTTTAAAATGTGCATCACTATTGAAAGTGATTATTCATTTTTTACAGTGTATTATCTTTTGTCTTTGCAGTACCTTGTTTAGTGTTCATGGACATTCCTGACCAACAGTCCCGGCCAATTCATATTTAGGCTTCTTATTTCGATTGTTTTCAGAAAGCCTTAGTAAATAGTTGTGAAAAAAGGTGAAAGGGTACGTGTGTGTGTGTTTATGAGCAATTCTGAATCAACTGGCATCATACTAATGATTATAGAATAATGCACATGCTGGAAAGTCTTAATACTTCTTTTCGACGCTATTTTCCTTTTCTTTTTTCTTTCTTCTTTTTTGTTTGGGGGTTGTTGTTTTTGAGTGAATCTGGACATTCTCTCACTGTTCCAGTGCACACAGTTGAGACAATCCCAGAAATAAGGTTAGTAACGTAATACTGGACTCGAATCCAAAGACTGATGTGAGTATTCATGTTCACTTGCTGACATGAACAAAAAATGGACGAAAAGGTTGGGTATAAGGAATAGCGCTCATATTCATGAAGCCTGATAAAAAGGAAGAATAGATGAGTGAACAGAAAATACACCTAAAGTTTTTCAGGAGCTGTGTCTGCTACGACCGACCAGTGGGTGCTAAACTCTGTGGGCTTAACTATGAGCAAAAACAAGCTATTCATGTAGATGCAAAAGGCGTCTCTTAGTATATTAATTAACTACAATAGGAAAGATAATTTAATAGTGACAAAGTCTGGCAGGCCGTATCTTGATGAAATGGTCGAGTTTATCATCATTAGTAAAATGAAATATTGGCATAAAATAGCTCCTGATATGAGGTACTGAAGCGAATACATCATTTTGTGTCAACTTTCCAAGTTTTATAACTTCAGTATAGTGAGAAATCTTTGGACTGGTCTTTCAGTGGAGGAAAGTTCCCTCAGGAAGGTCAGGAGAGCTTGTGAAGTTGGCGTAACCATGAGGGACGAGGACAGGCAGAGGCTGGCTGCAGGGTGGAGAAGAGCAGGAAACGGTTATGTGCGACGCGAGACCCAGGACCAGACTCCAGACTAGACACTGAAGTGAGAGTGCTGACGAGATCTGGACAAAATAGATACTGGAGGTTTTTAATTAAAAGAAATAATAAAAAGTGTCTTAGCCAACAGAGGAAAGGAAGTAAATGAAAAGATACTTAGAAATGTCAAATAACAAGCAAACCTCTGTGAAAACAAAATAGAGAAACATTATTAGAAAGAGTGATTGAATTGGAAACAAGCTATCTAAACAAGAAAGTAGGGCAAACAATGAAATAAATACAAAATAATTACAAAGATATATTTTGTAAAGTTTAAATAGAAAATCAAAGTAAAGGATGATAACAATAAATTTGATCAATGATGCTAAAAGTTGTAATGTTGATAAATTAGATAAAATATTGAGTTTACTGTAAAGAATCAGAGAAATTATTGATAAAAAAATTTAAGAAAAAAATGGCCATAAAATAACACATTGTACATCTTTAAATCAGTATTTTTAACAACTCTAATAAAATGTGCCATTTTCTAGGGATTACTAATTCGAGAACAGATAAAAGTAATTTTTACTTTATTCAAGGGAATTTGAATTCATTTGATTCTCTAAATTGTTTTCAATACAGTAAAAACTTAATTAGGCCAATAATACGTGAAGATATTTTAAAAGTATTAAAAGGCCTACCCAAAAGCACATATTTATGAATATATTAAAGATTATTTCAAGAATAAGAATAATTATATATTGAATGAAGAGGACATTATGGAGACCTACATATTGTATTGTATAAGAGGAAATACTGAAACATATTTAAAAAATAAAGGAACAATATGGTGTGTCTCGGCAGAATAATACCCTGTGACAAAGACTTCAATTGTTTTTTAAATTTAAAATGTTCAATGCCATGCTTCTTAAAATCTTTGAAGACATTTTTATGCTATTACTACTAATATTTGAAAATCAATCTGGGAGAATTAATGAACAAAAATGTCAAGGGGCATTTTAACAAAAAAGACCCTGAAAGAGAAAAATCTGTCTCATAAACAGGTGAGGCGTGGGAATAGCAACATACTACTTTAAAATAGTGCTAGAAAATAGAATTACTTAAAGAGATTTTCTACATTTTTGAAGAAATTTATTATGGCTTAAGACTTTGTATAGAATTTGACTTTCCTCTATCTGGAAATTTGATCATCTGAAGAAATAAGTAAGTAATTCAAAAGAAAAAATGAGATCTAAGAAGAAGAATGTTTAGCTTCAGGGTACTAAAGAGCAAACACCAAATACACAATGAGATCCGCACACAAACCCGGAGGCTGGAAGCTGAGAAGCCACCTTCCTATCACAGTGTAAAGTACAAGCTCCTTGTGTTTCCATACTCCGGATATTGCACCTGTGACAGGGAACAGAGAGTGATCGGGTAGTCGTGCTCATTTTCTACCATTTGCTTCTCTAAACCCTTCTCCATCATGGATTCTATTTCAGCAAAGGGACCTGTATGAAAAACATCAATTAGATCCCTTCAACTTTCTCTTCCAAGTTAGGTACGGCTCACGGGAAGTGCAGTAGAAACCATGGAAGGAAGAAGGAGAGGGAAGCAGCTCGGGGTGGTTTTGGGCCTTAACTAAAAGCCACCGGTCCTGAAAGCTGCGTTCCTTGGAAAACACTTTGCTCATGAATTCGAGGCACCACTCGCTGGGCCTGCAGTGGACACAGGTGTACTGCTCGTAGCTCAGGGTGCCACAGTGTTCACTGCAAACATTTCCTTTATTGACAGCTTCTTGAACTGTCCTAATTTGACACCTGTTTCCTGCAGGAAGCCTGAATACAACAGTATCAGATAATTGAAAATAAGACACAGCATAATATGAAGAGGAAATCAACCCATGGTATAAAACACCTAATTTAGAATAGTTCTGTAATGAGAAGTGTGAAAATTAAAACCATTAATTCAGGAAAACTTCCCATTTGTAATGAATTTGAATACTAACAGACTCTCAGATTATAAAAGCTTTCTACATGACTGAGAATTTAAAAAAAATCTTGTTTATACAGATAAAGAGATGGGTAAGTAGATGCATAGATAATATGAGTACTGTTCTTGCTAGATACACACGTATATAGTCCTTATATCGAAAATTATAAAACTAATAGTAATTTTGCAGGGTATTACTAACTTAACTGATGTATAAGATTATCTAGTAGGATAAATAGTCAAACACAGTATTTTTTTTTTAATACGAGGATTTATTTTATGGTATAAATGGCAATGGAAAATAAAATGATAACATACTGAAAAGCAGTCTCTTAGAGAAATAAATGGAAATGAAATTCTTGTAAACCAGAAAAATTGATAAAAGATTATCTAAAATAAGATAAATATCAAGAAATTGTTCAAATAAATAGTAAGATGTCGGATTTAATTTGGTATAGCTTTTACCAAAATTAATCATTCTTTGGTCCACAGAATATCTCACAACATATTCTGAGTGCTGATTCCCAGGAAAATCCAAGAATTAACACAATGTAACTAAGTTATAAATAGGGTACAATAACTCCGAAATCTGCATTTGTTTGGAAGTTAAACAGTTCACTTCCAGGTTACCCATGTGTAAACAAACCAACCCACGGAGAGTAAGATGTTTTGATCTTATATCAGACTTGAGAAGAAATAACATCGAAATAAAGCCAATGGAAGAAGAGGAAAAAATTATTAGGAAAGTAATGAAATGGAAATCACATGGTCAGTAGAAAAGATTAATAACCCTAAAGTCTATATTTAAAGATTAATAAAACAAAATTGATAACTTCTTAGTAAATCTGACTAAAGTAAGAACAGGTACAAGTAAATCAGAAATCTTAAAGAAGGTGACATCACAGATGTTTTAAAAAATAAAAAGGACTAAGGTACTGTAATAATTATAATAAGCATAATTTTTTAAATTTAACAGAACTAAACAGGATAAACAGAACCTACTAAAAGGAGAATATCTGAATATTACTTTTACCCATTAAGGAAACTGAGTATAAAGTTAAACCTTTGCACAAATAAAATGCTATCGTCACTGGTATAAAAGTAGACCATCATGTACATACAACTCTTTCTGAAAACAGAAAAATAGAGAGCAATTTCTAGTTATTTCATAAAATTGGCATAAATTCAGTATAAAATATGATAAAAACATTGTAAGAAAAAATATGCCAGTCCCTCTCAGATAGATAATTATAAAAAAAATTTGAATAAATACTTGCAGATCACAGATTTTCAGATGATTGGAATGTTATTGATTTATTGTTTTTTTTTTCCATGAAGGCAAAATTGGTTTAAGGTTTGAAAACCAATGTTACTGGCCATATATTAAGAGAGAAACAGAAAAATAACTTAATTTCCAGAGATGTAGGAGGAGAAATCAAGAAAAACACTTGTTCATTTATGCTTCTAAAAAAGATGCAAAATAACAATAAGAGAGAGCTTCCTCCATAATGATGAGTGTCTGACAATGAGATGTTTCTTCATGTAGAGATACTGAAAACTGTGTTCCCTAAGATTAGAAAGGAGGAAAGAGTGCCCATTATTAACATTTATATTCAACACTGTTGTGCATGTCCTAGGAATTAGAATGAGGTAAGAAAAATTAGAATGAAGTAAGAAATATGGACTGGAAATAAATAACAACTGTCATGTTCCTAGAAATAAAACATTTCCAAAAGAATCACTAAACAAACTAATAGAATTAATGAATGATTTATATGTAAGATTGATTAGACCAGCAATGTGAAAAATCAGTTTTATTTCTAAAAATATCAGAAATAATATTTTAAATAAAACATGTAAAGTTCTCCCAAGTCAAAGCTGAGCATGGAGGCCAGAAGTTCCAGGTGGACCGGGCAGCTTAGCAAGGTCCTCACTCATGAATGTGAGGCCCGGGAGTGCAGCTCAGTGCCAAAGTCCCTGGAGAACCACGGCAAAAGTAAAATTATATGATTTACAATAGCACAGATATCATATAGTTAAAATAACCTGAGGTGTATTCAAAATCTTTCTACAGTAATCTATGAAGCATTACTGATAGGAATTGAAGTAGTTCTGGGTTAGTAGAGAATTAGTTCATGTTCATGAACTGGAAGGTTCAATATTGTAAATGCATCCGCTCTCCCTGAATTGATTTAGCGCAATTTTAATTATTCTCCATTGAGTGTTTTTCTGAAAGTTGGTGTGAACATGAGAAAAATTATGTGGAAATACAAAGTGACAAGAATAAACAAATCAGTCTTTAAGTAGAACAGAGTGAACATAAATGTAAACAGAACATAAAACAGAAAAGATAAGACTTCAGGCATTATAAAAGTAGTATTTATTCAAAGACAGTAATTTGATTATTATACAGTTGACAAAAAGAGATAGTAGAATGTCATTTTAAATTTTTTCCAGTAAATTATACAGTACCAACCTGACAGCCATGTTGAAATTTAAAAATTTTGAAACTTTATACCATTAAAGTTTTTCAAGTGGATTATTCATATAAATTTGAAAGATAAGAGTGTAAAATTTTAACACAGTGTTTGCAAAATGTATATTCCAAGCATGTTGGAATTGTATTTAACAACATCTACTAAAAATAAATTTATACATATCTAATCATCAAGGAATTCTACTTCCAAACATATACTTGATTGAACCATGTGTCTCCGTATGCTGATCACTATGGACAATGCCCAGAGCTTTATAATTCACACCCATCATAGACCACGTGACAGCAATAGAAGATATTAATTAATAGATATTAATTTTGATATGTTCACATAATGTAATGTAAATATCAGTGAAAGCCAACAAAATTACCATCCTAAACAGAATGAGACAGTTTCATAAGCATAGTACTGAGAAACAAACCCAGAAAAATATAGTATATACTGTATGATTTTATCAATAGAAAAACAAAGTGAAATAAAAAGGCAAAACTGAGTTCGAGTGTCAGCAGTTAGAGTGTAGTTACCTTTGAGGAAGGGGGTCTTCTCCGGACTCCGAGAGGGCGAGAAGAGTATCACTGAGGCTGGAAATGTCCCTTCTCTCTAGTCGTCGTCCAGTTTAAGTTAATACTTCTTTCTGATCATGTTTTTAAAAGAAAGCACAATCTGGTGTCGTGGCACATGCCTGTCACCCACACTCGGGAGCTTGTGGCCAGCCTGGACTACAGCATCATACCTTGTCTGCTCGCCAAAAACAATAGCCATAAAATTCAAAGACGTTGATGAAGCCCATAAGCAAGCAACTCACGGGAGAGACACAACTGACCAGTACACATACAGAAATCATTTCAACTTTGATACATCTAGAAAGATTCACACCAAAATAAATACCAGACATTTTTTAAAGATTGTCAGTATCACATGTTGGCTAATGCATATGAGCATGTATGCAGATTTTGAGAGGTCAATAGTATACATACATGAATATTTCTTTGATGCAGCAGTTAAATCTTTAGGTGCCTCATTTAAAGATTCTATATACACACTCACAATTAATCATAGGCATGGAGTTTAACTACTACGTAGAAAGCAATCAGAAACAGTTTAAATCCAGCAATTCGTGAAAAATGATAGATGCCAATTCTGAAGTACCTATATTGTATGGTCCCAAGAATATGGCTGTTCTGTTACTCACTGACGTCAGAAGAGCCTGACGTCACATTGATCTGTGAAAATAGCAAGTCTCAGAGCAACATAGATCTTTGGAGTCTCTGTCCATATGAAAGAAATAAGCCCTAAGTACATATGAGCTCATCTGTGCATTTACATGCTTTATTTTGTAAATACAACGAAAAAAAATAGAAAAACCAATCAATTACAGTGGGAAATTCTGGGGGAAGAATTAGGAAGAGGTGAAAGAATTCATGAGGGCTTTTACCTTTTTTCTGTTGTTTGAATTCATTTCGAGTTTTATATAAAGAATCTATTCCTACATTACTTGAATAATTAAAAGGAGGGAAAAAATAGCAAAAAGCTTAGTTCAGCTATGACTCATGATTTTTATTGTAACAGCCACGTTCTACATCGTATTTCTTCGGTGGTATGCCGAAGGGGTTAGCATTTGCACAAACACTTGGCCTTCGGATGATGCGGGACACGCAGGGGTGATAAATCACGCCTAGCGGTTGTGACTGCATCTCAGTCTGAGTGCAGTGGTCCAGGACATGCCTGGAAAGACAGCTGGATGTGGACAAAGCTCGAGGAGAAGCAGAGACACAATCAACCCCCCCATGGCCTTTAGTGTATGTGGCGTTCAATTCCTCCTCCTAATTATTTTTCTCTCCCGGGAACACATTAAAAACTGGAGTAGTTTCTTCCACAAAGAGACAACTTTAAAAAGCTACGCGAGAGTGCTAAATATGGGTGTTGATGAGTATCTAAAGAATTCTCACAGCCAGGCACATGCATCTGAGCAGTCAGTATATGTATTTTAATTACATTAAGTGAGATTTCTGAACATCTGACATCTGTTTACTAGTAAACATTTAATTAAGTATTCGAGCCTAACAATGTTAAATGAAATGTTCTAGGAAAGCTGTTGGAACTCTGCAGTTCTGAGTGCAAGCTTGGCGAACTCACGGGGTGAGGGCGGGTCTGCGATGGCATCTGGAGACAGAGGAGCCTGTGCGCCCCACATTCTGCCTTCCTTCCCATGTGTCCTCGACTGTTGTCTGCTTCTTCTCACCCCTTCTCTTTTAGTAACCCTCAAGACCCTTGTAAGAGAAGGGTGGCATTTGTAATCCAAGCTGTAGGTCATAATTTTTTACTCTGAGACTGTCGTTCATATATACTTTTAAAGATCATTTGTTTCCACAGTAAAAGAAAAGGGTGCGTGTGTCATCGGTGCTGTTTTTGCTATTTTAAAGAGCACAGGCCCGGCAGGCGGGAGGCCTCCCTTTGATGCCCTGTCTGTTCTCTACCTGTGACACTTACTGTAAGCTTTATAGCTTGTATTTTATCTTTTTTAAAATGTCAGCTCAGTATCTAGTAATATTCTGACCCTGTATCCACAGTAGCACACTATAATCCTCTCAGTGTGTTTATATAGATTCAAGAATCATTAAATATTGTTTTTGCTCAATGATAAAGATGGTGGCGGCTAATATTCATTGATGTCTCTCTGCCACATTGATTTCTAAGGACTATCTTATTTTATGCACATAATTCTGTAGGAAAGTTATTGTTCTACTTGTGGATTCTCCCCTTTCTTTGGATATAGAAAATCTCAAAGTCTTACCCAAGGGTGTCATTGAAGAGCAAAGAATCTTGGCCTGAATGCTCACCGACACAGAGGTTCTCTATGGAGGACCCTACGTTTTCCTGGGTTATAAACATGATGTACAGCTTGATTTTGCTTACCCACTGTATCTGTCAAAGTCTAACTAGGAAAAGAGAAACTACTTGTCTTTACAGCAGAAGAATATTAACTCAGGGAATTAGTTGACAAAGATGATGGAGGAGATGAGAATCAAGTATGAGATGCCAATAAACAGTGATCAGTATTAGCAAGAAACTAGTACGATCCTAGACAAGATATACAAAGGGAGGGTGGCTGGGTGTGGAGCCCAGATATGACAGGAGTACAGAAAGTGTCCTCCTCTGTGGGAAGTCAAGCAAGGGACGCAATCGAGCTACCATGTCTTGGAGAACCTGCCCAAGATAGGAGAATACCCAAGAGTCTCCCTTCCCCTGCCCTCTAATTTCTTGTCACTGCCTTTCGTTGTTGATGTGCTGGATTAGGAGACTCCTGACTGAGAATGTGTCTCGATTGTACTTTAGACTCACAGAGAAGTTATTGGATTACGAGGGTGCGACACTCATAGATGAATTCAGGGCTGAACGGGCTCCTAGGAGGGGAGCCCAGTTGGAGGCAGTAGGTCATGGCGGGATGATCTGGGGGAACGAATCTGGTCCCTGGCCCCTTCCTCTCAGGCTCTGCCCCTGCTCTCTGTGTCCGGAATGCCGTAAGCTGAGAATCCCTTCAAATGTCCCTCCCCTTCCTCCACATGTCTGTCTTGGAGGAAGCTGAGCAAGCACCAAAGCCTCGGAAACCACGATCCAGAGTAAACCTCTTCTTTAATTTGCAGGTGGCACATATTTTGTCCTGGCAACTGGAAAGCTGACCAGTACAGACTGGATTGAGCTGGATGCAGGTTGATGGGTGGGTTGACAGAAGAGTTGTGAAGGGTGTTCTTAGGGGTCAGGTCTCCTGTAATCAATGAAGAGCACGAAGAAAGGCTCAGGCTATCACAGATATTGAACTTTCAGGCTACTTTATGTGATACTAAGTACTTTAGCTTCTATTCCAAGTGGAATAAAAGCCTCTCAGGAATTCTGCACTGTATGTTTTGACCTGGCATGTGATAGAATAGCATTATTCTGGAAGCTACATGGAGAATGTTCTATAAACTGGGTAGAAAAAGAAGCAGGGAGAGTAGACTCCGGCAGCATCCATGTGGTAGGTGAAAATGTTTTGGACTAGGTTGGACTTGGCGGAAGGGATAAGAAACACCTGAATATTTAAAGTTTAGGCCAATAGTTTTTGATACATAAGGTGTGAAAAATTAGGAAAAGAAAGGAACAAGGAAGGCGTCAGTATACTTGGTCTGAAAAATTTCATTTTACTGAAGCAGCAAGCAGGTGTTTGAGACACTGGAGAAGAGAAGAAAATGGGAGTCACTATAATGCGAGATGCCTGTGGAATGCCAGCTCAATTGCATGCCTCCGATGCTGCTCCATTTCCGGCAGTGGGAAGTGGCAGGTCGAAACTACCTACCAGCATGTCTTGTGACACTGACAGAATCTACTTGGATCATTGGCATCTTTCCAGGACATGAAAAAATACCTCCATGTAATAGTGAGTGCTCTTTCTTCATGGAGTTACCCTGTCACCCCTTCCCAGTATCACCACCCCACAATAATGCCACCAATTTAATATGAGTTCCTTCGGTGGAGAGATCTGTGTTCTTACTTTTATGCTTGAAAAATTTTTCACTGAGTTTTAGCCTTGAAATAGTAGGAGAGGCCGTGAATGGAAAAGGGAGAGTCTGTTTTTTTAATACCAAACTAGAATTGAATCCTAAAATTAAACACTGAAAGTAATAATTCAATTTGTTCCCAAAAGACTGAAACTGCTCTTACCTGCTTTGTTATAAATCTCACCTAAAATACAAATATACAATAATGACTTATCTCAGAAACATCAAAATAAATATATAAATGATCATGATTGTGATCATGATGTGAGTTACATCATTTTTCCATATCATTGTTTATCATCATTACTCACATTCTCCACATTAAGTTCTCTTAAAATAACTTCTCATGTTAGCATGGCTGGAATTAGTAATAAGAAGTGATTTCAGTCTGTTACTGCCCTAGTTACCAATTTCAGGGTATGCAAATGAGTCAGTGTTCCAAGTAGCTAGCAATGTTATTACTAGAAGTAACCGTGCGATCCCTTTATGAGGTTGAAGTAAGGCCTGAGGCAGCAGCACTTGGAGCTCCCTGATCTGGATGCCCTAACATATAAAGCAAGTGCGATGTGGAGATTGCAGCAGGCTTCAAAATTCCCTGCTCTGCAATTCACTGGTGATGTCACTTTGAGTAAGTTATTTCTTCCTTTTTTTTTAGTTTCCTTTCCTGAAAAAAATAAACAAACAAACAAAAGACCGGGCTTAGAAGGCATTGTATCTTAGTGCCTGGGTTGCAAAACTCACTCACACAAGTCTTTCTCCATGTATTTTCTCAAAGCTAGATGAGAATCTGTTAATTTAGAATGAAAGTCTATTAAAACCAAGTTTCCAAATGAATGCAGTGATCCGTGATGGAGGCGATCATTTTCTCCTCCTGGGTAAAGATTAGATAGGTGATGAGTCATGTTTTGCTACAGTTGTGGGTTGAGAAGGTCCTATAACTACATTTTCATATATTACCTCTCACTTTTCCTAGTGTGAATTATTGATAACATTTTTGGTGTTTTCTTCTGTAAGATGATTGAAGTTTACAGGAAAAGCAAATATTCACAAAATCTGGCAGTTGCTAAGGGGGCGGGAAATGTCCATATCAATTCACTAGCATGGAGGGAACCACTGTTTCTTTAGCAGTGTCATATATGATATTGGCCTCATTAATTTTACTGCCTTTGTAAACTTAATAAATAAACATCTGTGTCTGCAACCTATTCCCCAAGGCTCTGACATTTTCCTCACATCGAAATACCTTCATTTTATCGATTGAACATTTTCCGGGCAGCTATTCTGACAAAGTTAGCAATTGGTTTTGTGTTAGGACAAAACAAAAACTTAAAACCATACTTTCTGTGGTTTTAATTAGTCGCAATAGCAGGGCTGTATTTTTTAATGCCTAATCAGGATATAAAAGAAAAACTGAGTACATAGCTCTCTCCTCCCTCTCTCCTCCCTCCTTTCTTTCTTCCTTCCTTCCTTTCCAAAGATGTCAGCAAAAAATCCAAGATCTTTTCTATGTCTGTAGTACATGTATAACTAAGTTTCACATCATTCAATTTCAGTTTTAAAAATAACCTGTGATTCACTATGCAGATCTTAGATGTATTTTTATACTCCGGGGCATATTCCTTTGTCCTTTTGGTTCCCCTTCAGAGACCACCCAGGGTTTGATCTTCCAGAATGACAGATTTATTGCTGTGATAACAAGAAGTGGGGAAATCTGTCTGCTGCTTCTTCCTCTGAATGTGAGGACCTAGATGTGGCTGCTGATGGCACTGAACAAAATTATTTTACCCCCTAAAGACCTCTGGTGGTTGAATTTGTGGGCAAAAGATCCTAACTGTGTCTAAAAGGCCTCTGAACTGTGCTCGTTTCTCTCAAAGTTGTTTCAAAGGACACCTCGGCGACCGACTGACTGCTCAGCCAGCATTATCAATGGCCTGTGTAGGTGCTGCGATTTAAATTGGCTCCCTGGTTTGGCAGAATGATAGCTGATATTTTCGAGGGCTCTCACACCATGCCCGTAGAATACTATTTGGAAATGGAAAATTACAGACATATAGGTAAAAAATTACTCATTTTTCTAGAAGGAAATATGTTCCTTTAATATGCTGTGATTATTTTTAGATGTTGAGATGAGAGTGTGAGTCACCACCTTCCCTCCCTTCCACCCTTCTGCTGGCCCCACTGTCTTCCTTGACACATCATGCTGGGGAAGCGAGTGGCAACCTGCTCTGTGCAGCGTGGTCATCACTGCACATTGCAGCTGACTTAGGGTGTCCTCTTTCTTGGCTGTGGACTCTGAGACTTAGCCTCAGTATCCTGCAGGTCAGCGCACTTTGCAGCCTAGAACGTGTATCCACCCAAAGGGCATCAACAGTAGCACTTCTTCCAAGGGCACCACAAGGAGGTTTCAGGGTGCCAAGAAGGCACATCTCCATGTGGCCCTCGCCTCTCGAAATGTGCCTGACACTAGGAGAGCTTCATCATGTCTTTGGGCGAGTTCTCTGCAATAAAATGAATACCCAGCTGATGGAGTGACTTGACGTATTAGAGGAGGCCATGATGATAAGGGATCTAGCACAGTGATTTGCAGAGTTTGCCAGCCTTTGTGGTCATGCTCATGAAGATCATGGTGATTGGTGGGTCTCAGAAGATGATATTCAAAAATAAAGCAGCTTGGTGACTGAGGAGACAGCAGGAGCGAGATGGTTACTCTGTGTTCTCCCTACCCTTCTCCCCTGAAGTAGGGTCAGAAGGGAATTTCTGAGCTTTCTTCTAGGGGAAGAGAAGGTCCTAGAGACACAGGAAGGGGTGAGAACAGACAGACAGTGATGTGGTTCCTCCTGGTTTATTACCAATCAGCTCTCCACAGCCGAACACCTTTTCCATCAAAACCAACATAAAAATGGATCATTTGGGGGCGGGGTCTCTTGGTATCTTCAAGAACCCAGGCCCAATGGGTATTCAGCATGGGATCTACCACAGAGCTGCACCCCAGCGGGTCTTCCTTTCTGAAGGATCCATGTTACATAAAAATCTTACTAAATAAATCATTTACACTTTTTCTATGAATAACCTTTTTGTCCCAGAGTTGTCAGTCATCTGCCTTGCAACAGGTGAGAACACAATACTACATTTTCTTCACCGTATAATCAGTGGTCCCAGCTCTAGCCTTTTCATTTGACTCAGCTGCAAAATTAAAATGTCTTTAGCACTCATTACAACATCATGGAGATCGATTTCTATACACTTACATAAGCATGACATGCTGTTTCCTGAAGGGTCCTAGGAACATCTAAATCATTATTGTAGTTATTGGTAGTTAAATCTGGGAGAGCAATTTGTTTTGTGATAGTGAGAACCAGTGTGCTATGCCATTTGATTTTTCTTGCACTTAAGAGACAATTATTTATTTGCAGTCAATTTTATCAAGCCTGAGTCACGATTCATGTTCTGTCCCGTCCCCAGCCAAGATGCCCGCCCACCTGCTCCCCCGCGCTCCCAGCTCTGTCTCGTTGCTGGGCCAGCGCTCATATTTGGAGAAGTACTCTCCATCAACTTTTCTATTATTCCTCTGCGCACCTTGCTTCTTACTAAAGTTGCCTGTCCTTAGCCTAATTTCACAGACCAATCAAAAAAATGTGACCTCTACAATACACTCCTGCAAAGTCCTTAGATCTCATCCTGATGCGACTGACTGACAGATGGGTAGATAAATGCCAGAATTTCTCTGTCAAGAGATAGACAGTCATCGTGGTGGATTAGCCCAGAATATTATTTTTAGGAGGATTTCAGTCTTGGTAAGACAGCTCCCCTTTGCTGGACAGATACCATGCTTCCTGGTATAAATTTTAAGGTCAAGAAATGATGGGAAATGTTTCAGGAGACAGCACGCCCATAGTGATTTATCTGGCCATCCCTTCTAGCTCATCTTCTTTTCTCTCTTGGCAAAGAGAAAGGGAGACAAATAAGATTCTCAAAACTAGCAACATCTTGAAAATAATGTTGGCAAGATACCCAGCAGAGGAATAGCTGGGTCAAATGGAACCTCTAGTTGTAGTTTTCTGAGGAATCTCCACACTGATTTCCACAGTGGTTGGACCAGTCT
>PVJO010025184.1:0-23194 GCA_004026905.1 Hystrix cristata | reverse complement strand
AGGTGACTGAGAGTGTCTGGACCTGTTTCTGCATCTTCTAATCTGTTCCATTGGTCCTGGGGTCTGTTTTTGTGCCAGTACCATGTTGTTTTTATTACAGTAGCTTTGTAATATAGTTTTAGGTCAAGGATTGTGATGGCCCCTGATTTGCTTTTGTTGCCTAGAATTGCTTTTGCCAGTCTAGGTTTCTTTTGGTTCCAAATCAATTTTAGGGTTGTCTTCTCTAATGCTGTGAGGTATGCTATTGGTAATTTAATTGGGATTGCATTAAATCTGTGTAACAGTTTTGGGAGTATGGCCATTTTCACTATACTGGTTCTTCCTACCCAGGAGCAAGGGATATCTTCCCATTTTCTGATATCCTCTTCAATCTCCTTTTTCAAAGTACTGTAGTTTTCATTGTATAGATCTTTAACTTCCTTTGTTAGGTTGAATCCTAGGTACTTCATTTTGGTGGATGTTATTGTGAAAGGTGTTGTTTCCCTAATTTCTCTCTCGGTGAGTCTGTTTTTTGTGTATAGGAATGCTATTGATTTCTAAGTGTTGACTTTGTATCCAGCTACACTGCTGAATTTGGTTATTAAATCTAGAAGTCTTTCGGTGGAGTTTTTAGGGTCTTCTATATAAAGTATCATGTCATCTGCAAATAATGATAACTTAACTTCTTCTTTTCCTATCCTGGTTCCTTTTTATTTCTTTCTCTTAACTAATTGCTCTGGCTAATGTTTCCATATTGAATAAGAGTGGTGAGCACGGATATCCTTGTCTTGTTCCGGATTTTAGAGTGAAAGCTTTTAGTGTTTGACCATTTAGTATGATATTGGCTGTTGCTTTGTCATAGATGGCTTTTATCAGATTGAGATAAAAATCATCTATTCCAATTTTCTGCAGGGCTTTTATCATGAATGGGTGTTGGACCTTGTCAAATGCCTTTTCTGCATCTGTTGAGATGATCATATGGTTTTTGTCCTTG
The DNA here is from genome assembly GCA_004026905.1 of Hystrix cristata. Taxonomy (NCBI): domain Eukaryota; kingdom Metazoa; phylum Chordata; class Mammalia; order Rodentia; family Hystricidae; genus Hystrix; species Hystrix cristata. The sequence goes on along the minus strand of PVJO010025184.1, from coordinate 22,221 downwards.
GCTCTGTTAATATGGTGTATCACATTTATTGATTTGCGTATGTTGAACCATCCCTGCATCCCTGGGATGAATCCTACTTGGTCATAGTGTATAATCTTCTTGGTAACTTGCTGCATTCTGTTTGCCAGTATCTTATTGAGGATTTTTGCATCTATGTTCATTAATGAGATTGGCCTGTAGTTCTCTTTTTTTTGTTGGATCCTTCTCTGGCTTTGGTATCAGGGTGATGCTTGCTTTCAGGAATGAATTTGGGAGTATTGCTTCTGTTTCAATTTCGTTAAAGAGTTTCAGAATTAGTGGCATTAAATCGTCTCTAAATTTCTTGTAGAATTCTGCAGTGAATCTGTCAGGACCTGGGCTTTTCTTTGTTGGTAGGTTTTTAATTACTTCTTCAATTTCAGTAGCTGATATTGGGTTATTTAGAGTTTTTATATCTTCTTGATCCAGTTTTGGTAATTCATATGTATCTAGGAATTTGTCCGTTTCTTCAGTGTTTTTCATCTTATTAGAATACAGGTTCTCAAAGTAGCTATTGATGATCCTTTGGATTTCTGCAGAATCTGTTGTGATTTCACCCTTTTCATTCCTAATTTTATGAATTTGCATCTTTTCTTTCCTTTGTTTAATAAGGTTGTCTAAGGGTTTGTCAATTTTATTTAATTTTTCAAAGAACCAACTCTTTGATTCATTGATTCTTTGTATTGTTTTCTTAGTTTCTATTGCATTAGTTTCAGCTCTGATCTTTATAATGCTGTCCCTTGTACATGCTTTGGGTTTGACTTGCTCTTCTTTTTCTAGAAGCTTGAGGGTCAACATGAGGTTGTTTATTTGAGCTTGCTCTGTTTTTCTGATATGGGCATTCAATGCTATAAATTTCCTGCATAGAACTGCTTTCATTGTGTCCCATAAATTTCAGTAGGTTGTATTCGCATTATTGTTCAATTGTAGAAACTGTCTAATTTCTTCTTTAATTTCGTCTGTGACCCACTGATTTTTTCAGGAGGGTGCTATTTAATTTCCATGTGTTTATGGAGTTTTTGTGGTTTATTTTGCTGTTTATTTCTAGTTTCAGTGCACTATGGTCTGATAGTATAGTTGGGATAATTTTGATTCCTTTGCATTTACTTAAGCATGTTCTATAAGCTAGTATGTGGTCTATTTTGGAGAAAGTCCATGTACAGCTGAGAAGAATGTGTATTCTGATGTTGTTGGGTGGAATACCTTGTATACATCTATTAGGCCCATTTGTTCAAGAGTTTGGTTTAGTTTTGATATTTCCCTGTTGGCTTTTTGTGTAGTTGATCTATTTGTGAGAGTGGGGTATTGAAGTCCCCCATTACAATCATATTGGTGCTTATTTGGTTTTTCATCTCCATCAATACTTGTTGTATGTAGTTAGGCACGCTGGTATTTAGTGCATATATATTTATGACTGTCATTTCTTCTTCTTGGATTGCTCCCTTTACAAAGATGTAGTGACCTTCTTTGTCTTTCTTAATGAATCTTGGCTTGAAATCCACTCTGTCTGCAAAAAGAATGGCTACTCCTGCTTTTTTCTGAGTTCCTGTCACATGAAGCATTGTTTCACATCCTTTGACTTCCAGTCTAAGAAATTTCTTTTTGAATTAAATGTGTTTCTTGTATGCAGCAGATTGTTGGGTCTTGCTTCTTGACCCATTCTGCCAGTTTGCTTCTTTTGACCGGTGAGTTAAGACCATTTACATTATTAACAGATTAAGGAATCTATGTATTACACAGATATCTTAGGTAAATCTCTGGTGCAGTGAGGCTGAGAATGGAAAAATATTGGGAACCAATTTTGAGACAAAGAGTGAACAATCTTTAAAAAATGACATTGTTCCAAAATACCTTATACGACATGACAAAAATTCCAGAAGAAGTTGTTACGGGTTTTGCCTGGCAGGGATAATGTTCCAAATACTAGAATCAGTGAAGTGGCTGTTATCCCAAACCAAAATTATGATGTCTATTTGTTATAAAATTTCTAAATAGAAAGCAACCTTAACAATATCTCTAAATTCTGGTTGGATTTAGGCACTCTGGGCTCTTTAAAAAACCTTCTGAAGTTTTTTTATACTGCCTAACTATCTATCTCCCCAAATTTTGGGACACTGAAAAAACCAGCTTTGTGGAATCTTCTTACTCTTCTTAATATTTTAATAACCCTAAATCTACTTGTCATTTTACTAGATTCAAATTCCACCACCATGTGTGAAGTGCTTATAAAACCCCATCTGTCTATTGACAGGCATCACATTAACTGTCTTATTTATATATTCACAGTTCAAGTAGATGCATCACTTTAAACTACAAATCCACTACAATCAAGAAAAAGGTCATTTATTTAAATTACATGTCAAGAACAAAATCTTGAAAAAGTCTACCTCCCTGTTTGCTACCACCTTGCCTTTATTTTGCTCTTTAAATTATTTACATTTTAGGACTTTCTATAAAAGAAACCATGCAACATTTAATCTTCTGTGTCTGATTTAATTTTACTTAAAATTTTGGTCTCAAGATCCATCCAATGGATGGATGGATCCAATGGATGGATCTTGAGACCATCATTTTAAGTAAAATAGATAAAACATTCAAGGTTAGATATCATATTATTTTGCTTATATAAGAAACCCAGGGTTAAAAGAAGGAGCAAAATAAAAAAGATATAAAATAGGAAGTAGCAAGACAGATCATTCATAAAGTGAAGGGGATCAAGAGACAGAGACAGGAGGGAGGGAGAGGAGGGATAGGGGATGAAGAAAGGAATTGGGATGTGTTGTGTACATGTACCAACTCCACACAGGCACATGCAAACATTTACAATAAAAAAGCAAGGGGATCAAGAGATGAGGTGAAGGGAGAGTGAAGGAAGGGAAAGGAAATGAAAAAAGGAATTAAGATGTATTATATACATGTACCAACTTCCCACAAGGAATGTTTACATTATCTGCTACATATATGCACTATAAACTAAAATAATAAAAAAGTAGAAAAGATTTATCAGCTTTCCCACAAATAACTCAATTTGGTATTGTATGATAGAATAGTACTCTATTGTGTATACCTACACCACATTTTCTTTAACCATTCATCTGCTGATAAGCATCATGGTTGTTTCCATCATTTAGCTGTTGTGAATTGCACATGCTGAAAGCATGAACATGCAAGTATCACTGCAGTGTGATGACTTTTAAATCTTCAGGAAGATATCCAGGAGAGGTACAACTAGATCAACTGAAACATCTAGTTTTCTTTTTTTGAGGGATTTCCATGCTGATTTCCACAGTGATTGTACTAATTTACATTCCCACCAATAATGCTGAAGGGTTCCTTTTTCCCCACATCCTCACCAGCACTTGTTTCCTGAGCCCTTGTTTGTTTTTTGTTTTTTTTTTTTTTTTTTTTTTTTTTTTTTTTTTTGTGGTGCCGGGGATCGAACTCAGGGCCTTGTGCTTCCTAGGCAAGCACTCTAATCACTGAGCTAAATCCCCAGCCCCCCTGAGCCCTTGTTGATAGCCATTCTTACTGGATTAACGTGGAATCTCACTGTTGTTTTCATTTGTATTTTTTAATGACCCAAGTTGCCAAACATTTTCTTATGTACTTATTAGCAATTTGCACTGCTTCTTTTGAAGAATGTCTATTTTATTTCAATCGCACATTTTTATTAGTTTTTTGTTTATTGGGTCATATTTTTGTTTATTATCTATTCAAGATATTAGTCTTTTATCCAAGGAGTAGCTGGCCAAATTTTTTCCCATTCTGTAGGTTTTCTCTTCACTCTGTTGTTCTCTTTGCTGTGTGGAAGTTTTTAAATTTTATTTTAATGGTGTATTTTAAATGTACATAGTGATAACATTCATCACAGGGGATTTGTACCTGTACATGATATATCTTGTGCTTCTTTTTTTCCCATTCCTCTCCCCTCCGTTCACCCTCTCCTTCCTCCTTATTTACAAAAGCTTTTTTCCATTTTTTCTTTCTATTTCTTATTTCTCTTGTCCCTCAGAGGAACAAGAAGCTTTTTAATTTTATATAATCCAACTTGTTGATTCTTGGTATTATTTTTTGTGCAATCAGCTTTCTGATCAGAAAGTCCTTGCCTATACCTATGTCTTCAAGTTTTGTCAGCATAGTCCAGCATATTCAGTATTTCTGTTTGTATATCTGGGTCTTGGATCCATTTTTATTTCATTTTAATATACAGTGAGAGATACAGTCTAGATTCATTCTTCTGAACCTAGAATACTAGTCTTCCCTGTACCATTTGTTAGAGTCTAACTTTTCCCCGGTGTTTATTTATATCTCCTCTGTCAAAGATCAGATGGCTAAAGGTGCATGGGGCTGTTCCTACATCTTCTATCCCACTGGCCTACATGTCTGTTTTTCTGTCAGTACCATGATGCTTTTATTATTATAGATTTCTTGCATAACTTGAAATTTGGGATGGTAAAATCTCTCACCTTGCAACATTTGCTCATGTTTATCTGGCTATTCTGCTTCTTTTCTGGTTCCTTTACAAATTTTCAGATTGTTTTGTCTACTTCTGTGAAGAACATTGTTGGTATTTTGATTGTACTTGCATTACATCTTTATATCATCTTGGGTAATATGGCCATTTTGACAATATTGATTCTGCCTATCCAGGAAAGAGGAATGCCTTTCCATTTTCTAATGCCCTCTTCAATCTCTTTCTTCAACATACTAGTTTTCATTATAAAGGTCTTGCACTTCCTTAGTTAGATTAATTCCTGGGTTTCTCTCTTGAAGCTACCACAGATGGGACTGATAGGAGCAGAACTGAGCTCCATGAATGGGATTTCTTTCTCAGTACGTTTATCACCGTTTTATGGGAGAGTTACTGATTTTTATCTGTCAACTTATATATTGCCACTTTGCTGAATTTGTTTATAAATTCTAAGAGTCTTCTGATGGAGCGTTTTTGGAACTTCTACATAAAGGATCACATCATATACCTCTTAAATAGTTTCTCATAATCCTCTGGATTTAAGCAGGGTCTGTTGCTATTTCACATTTTTCATATCTAATCGCACTGATGTGGGTCTTTTCAGTCCCTCTTTTGGTAAGTTTGGCTAAGAGTTTATCACTCTTATTTATCCTTTCAAAGAACAAACTCTGACTCACTGCCCCTTTTGTAATTTGTCCTAATTCACTGAATTCTACTATGATCTTCATAATCTCTTTCCTTCTACAAGTTTTGGATTTGTATTATTGTTTTATTTTAGGATCATCAGATACATCAGAAGGTTAATTACTCCATTTTTCACAGCTATGTTTCCATCTTATAACTCCTTTCTTTGCATCTCGTGTGTGTTGGTATGTTTTGCTGCCACTGTCATCTGATTCTAGGAACTTTTTAATTTCTTCCCTGATGTTCTCTGTGATCCACTGATTACTCAAGAATGGATTTTCACTCTCCATGTATTTGCACAATTTCTTTGGTTTCTTTTGTCGGTGATTATTAGTTTTATTCTGCTATGATCTGATAAGATCAATTTATCCTTTCAAATGATTACATTGGTCTGATAAGATGCAAGAGATTACTTCAATTTTTTGGATTCTTTAAACAGGGCTTATGGCTCAAAATATGATCTATTTTGGAGGATTTCCATGGGCTGCTGAGAAGAATGTCACTGTGGCATGAAACTCACTGTAGACAAGTCCATTTTTTTTGTTAGATGGTTCAACGCTGATATTTCTTTGGTTTTTTTTGTTTGTTTGTTTTGTTTTGTTTTGCTCTAGTTGATCTGTTGTCAAAGTGGGGTGATGAAGTCTCCCCAGCCATGACCATAGTGTAACCTTTTATTTCAAGTAGCTTTTATCTCATGAAATTGGGTGAACTGGCATTTGGTTCATATATATTTATAAATGTTAGCTCTCCCTGTTAAATTACTCCCTTTACCAAGATGTAATAACCATCTTTGTTTCTTCTGTTCAGTTTTTGCTTGAAGTCCACTTTGTTTGAAATTAGGATAGCAGTTCCTACGTGTTTCAGGGCTCCAGCTGCATGGAATATCCATTCCCTTCTTTCAATTTCAGTCTATGTGTCTTTGTAGATAAGGTATGTCTCTTGCAGGCAACACATAGTGCCATTTTGCTCTTTGGTTTTTGTTCTTTTTTTTATTAGTACATGCTTGCAAAACATAATGATTACATTCATCATGGGGAGCTGGTACACCTACATAAGACATCTTAATTCTTTTTCTTCCCTTCTCCTCCCATTTCTCCCTCCATGTCTTGGTCCCCTTGGTCCCCTCGTAAATTATCTGTTTCCCTGGTGCTTTTTGATCCTTTCTGCAAGTCTGTCTTTTGATTGGGGAGGTAAGACCATTTACATTGCGTTACAATGAAAAGGTAGTTACTGATTCCTATCATTTTATTATTTTTCAGTAATGATTCCTTTATATTTTCCTTTTATGTAAATATTCTCTCAGACATATACTTTCCTTTGTGCTCTTTCGTAATGTTGGCCTCGCTGTCTCATTTAGAGTCTGCATCAAGTATTTTCTGGAATGTTAGCTTGGTGTTAATTCCTTTAGATTCTCTTTGTCAAGGAAGGTCAATTTGATAGAATACAGTAATCTGAGTTGGCAACTGTTTTATTTTAGGACTTTAAAAGCGTCTCTCTAAGCTCTCCTGGAGTTTAAGATTTATGTTGAGAAATCTGCTGTTATTCTGATATGTTTGCCTTTATAATGTACTTGATTTTTTTTCTAATGACATTTAGTATTATTCTCTTTGTTCTGAATTTCTGAGATTTTAACTATGATGTGTCATGAAGAAGTTATTTTCCTGTTATGCCTATTTGGGGTTCCAAATGCTGCAGTTACCTGGGCATCCATTTCAATCCCTAGATTTGGAATGCTTTCTACAATAACTGTGGTGAATAATTTTGTTTATACACTCATTTTCCTTCTCCAGCCCTTCCTCGATACCTATAATTCTTAGGTTTGTTCTTTTAGAGTTATGTAGGAGCTCTCAAATCAAATTCTTGTGGTTTCTTATTGTTTCTAGAGTATCAGTGAAGAGGGGATCTACTACTTCATTCTTATCCTCAGGTTCTGATTTTCTTTTCTCTGACAGGTCATGTCCACTGGCATGGCTTCAGGTTTTGTTTTGCATTTTCAGGATTTCTACTTGATTTCTTTTATAATCTCTAATTCTTTACTAAACTGGTTATTCATATCTTACAGTGTCTTCCTTAATTAATTCTGCTGTTGGTTTTATCTTTCTTAAACTAATTTATCAGCTTATTAACTAAATCCTTCATTTGTTTAATTACATACTCTTGAATTCATTGAACATCTTAGTAACTTCTTCATACCTCTATTTGTCTCTTCTTTGATCTCTTCCAGCATTTTAACTACTTCTATTTTTGGTCTTCGTCTAGAAATTCCTCATTTTCTGTGTCTGTGACATTAGCTTTTGGGGAATTAAGATTTTTGGAGGTATTCTGTTGCCTTATTTTCTTATACTCCTTGTGTTTTCGTGTTGAGGATTATAATGAGTTAGGGTAGAAAACTGTCACTATTGTGGGGATCTGTTCAGTTAGTGGATGTCTCTCTGTGATGTGACCTTGGCTTTGGCTATGCTTTGCTTCTCATGCATCTACTCAACCTACTCAACATATTGCAACCAGTCCGCATCAGTCTGCTCTTTCTGTGTCACGCCACCTGAGCCTGCCATGCTAAACCTTGTGACACCTCTTCTCTCTGGCTTTCTGCACCACGTCAATTGTTCTGTGCATACCACTCTTCTCCAGCTTTCTGAGCCATGCTTGGTTTCATTTTTGACATTTGAAGCAATCATCACAAGCATCCAAAATTATTTAAAAATTTCCATTTATGTGGTTCTATTTCATTGTATTTACTGAAGTTCCTTATTTTGTTTTTTTTTTAAGCTTTTATTTTTTCTGTTATTACTTCTTTTCTCTACTTCAAGCTTTTCTCCATCTCCATATATCACCTTGTCCTCATCCTTCCAGGGCAAGGAGCCAATAGAACAGGCGGTCTTCCATAACTTCCCATATTTTTAACTTTATTTAACTTTATTTAAATAAACATTTAAACATTAATTAACATTTAAATAAAGTTAATTAAATGTTTATTTATGTATAAACATATATTCACATACTGGCCTTGTCAGCGATTTGCAAAATTTATCAACCACTTTTCTTCCCTAATTTGCTATTCTTATTCAGTAACACCTGATGAGAGTTTCTCCAAATCAACTGGGACAGCTCCAACACATCATTGTCAACGATTATGTAACAAAACACTAGTAGATACATCAAAACGTGTTCGGTTCTTTCTAATATTTGGTAGCTCTTACATAACACCCTTTATGGCTTCTCTCTGGTACACCACTACTCTTATGTTTGGAGCCATTATTAAGTAAAGACGGTTACTTAAACACCACACTTGAACATAAATACTGCATTGTCAATATTCAGTTGCCCGGTCAACACTGCCAAACTCTACTGTGTCTGCTGGTGAACAGGTAAGAGAGGCATTTAGAAGAAAAACAGGTCTAACTACTGTTGGGAGGTTTGACGCAGTCTATCTGATAAGTGACACAGTACTGTACAAGGTGACTAGGCTACTGGACAAACTGGGTGGAAAAGTTTGAGATGATACGAGATTTCATCACACTACTCAAAATAGCACGTAATTTAACAAAAGTTATGAATTATTTATTTCTGGAATTTTCCATTTAATAGTTTTGGATGGCAAGTAACCATGGGGCAACAAAAACTATGAATAGTGAAACCAAAGAAAAGTTGTGGAGGTGGATCTATGGGAGCCTGCTTAGTTGGTACCAAACCTAAGAGAGCTTAGTGTGTCCAGGACACGGAGGCCTGGGGAAAAGGCGAATGAACAGAAACATAAGGGTCAGCTCACAGTGTGAAGATCTTCATATTGCAAGTTCGCAAGTCCCACGGACCATCTGGAAGGGAAGAGGAACCAAACGATCGAGCAAGGTGGAAAACTTGGTCAGTTGCTATCAGTCAGTTTTTATCACCAGCCATGATAGTGCTGGCAACATGGGTGCGTAAATGGAATACCAGCAGAGATGGAGGCTACCGACGGCCCCAAAGCATGGACTCCTCAATCACCAAATCTATGCCAACCTGTCAGCGAGGGACATGGTTGAGCCTTCCATAAAATCCACCTGGGAATAAACTGATTATATCAGAATCTTTCCAACTTGGACAGCAGAGCAGAGTCACTTTTCCCTTACAGAAGTTGATTATGTATTTGACTTCCTGCCCGCAAGACTTAGCACCACTGCCCAACAGTTCAGTGTTCGATTCTCCAACATGAGCTCTCATATGGTATCATCTCAGATTGAAGTTCCTACTCTGCAGCACTGGAGGTTCGGGGGAGGGCACGGTGGCATTACAGTCACTTATTTTAAACATCCCACACTGCGCAGAAGCTGCAGTCTGATAAAGAGGTATAATGGCCACTTTAAGTGTAGTCTTTATTTTTCAGGGCAGTGTTAGGTTTGCAGAAAAATTGAGGGCAAAATATAGAGCTCTCATATAACTCCTGCTTTCGCACACCCAAAAAGCATCCCATGCCATCTACATCCCACACACAAGGTGTAATCAAACCAAATGGTGGGTTTAAATTTTTTTAAATGTATTACAGCAAAAGATACACCGCCACTAATCTCCCTCAAAATATGCTTCCTCACTCCCAATACACTCATTATTCTTGCCACTTTCTGAAACACTTCTGGAAGTCCTCTTTTGTGGTTTTAGTTGCACTGCCTGATAGATTCAAAACACTTACTTTTCATGGTCATTTTGACTTTAGAGAAGAGTTAGTCTTGGCAAGACAAGATCTGGTGAATAAGGTGGATGAGGACACACCATAATAATTTTATGAGCCTGGCTTTCTGTTGGATAGTATTTGGCAGCACCATTCACTATTTTTTTAATCATACCTTATAAAGACATTCATGAAAGAAAATTTCCTGACTTGCTTCAGAAAATGGCCAGAATGATGGGATAAATGTGCTCCAAGTGAGGGGAGTATTTTAAGGGGGATTAATGGCAATGTGTCTTTTACTGTAGTAGTTTTTTTAAAAGTTAAACATTCACTATGTATTTTGATCGTCCCTTGTAAGAGTGGAACATCTGTTATAATTAATGAACATCGATACATCATTATCACCAGTGTCCAGAGTAAACACAAGGATTTGTTTTTGGTGCTGTACATTCTATGGGATTGGACAAATGTGAAATGACATATATCCTATATGCCCATTACAGTATTTAAGTACAGAGGTTTTGTTGACTTAAAAATTATCTGTGCTCCACATACTCATCTTTCCCTTCTCCTAACCCATTGTTATGGTTTGTGTCTAGATGTCCCCCCAAAGCCTCATGTGGTAAGAGATAGCTGGATCTAGAGTGTGGGCTGCCCTGAGGGCAGGTAGCCTAGATAGATACAGGAAGAAGCTTAACTAGCTGCTTGTTTGCATTGCTGATTTGCATACATTCCTTGCATTTTCCTCACTTTACTTTGCGGCCGGCCTCCGGTCTGCCACGCTGCCCCGCTGCCTCGGACCCAGTGGACTATAGACTGATACCTCTGCAGACTGTGAGCTAATAAACCTTTCTTCCCCTAACTTTGGGTGTCGAGTATTCTGTCCCAACAACGAGAGAAAAGTAACTAAAACACCCATTGACCTTTTTACTATTTCAATGGTTTTTCCATTTCCAGGTGTCAAATAATTGGGATCATACAAAAAGTTGTTAAAAGTTTTTGGGCTTATTTCAAAAAGTAATATGCCTTCACAATTTCTACATGTCTGTTTATACATGATAGTTTATTTATTTTTTTGTTCTGAGTAATATTTCATCATTTCAATTGTACCAGAGTTATTTATCCATTCACTACTGAAGGAGATTTTGATTGTTTCCAGGTTTGGGCAAGCATAAATACAACTGCTAGGAATGTCCATGTCAAGTTTCTGTGTGGACATAAGTTTTCCTCTCCAATTAATAACCAGAGTATGACTGCTACATTATATGATAAGGGTATGTTTAGCCTTGTAAGATACTATCAAACTGTCCTCTAATTAGGTTGCTCCATTCTGCATTCCCACCAGCAATAAATATGAGTCCTTGTACAATATCCTTCCCAGCATTCACTGTTCTCAGTGATCTGGATTTCAGTCATTCCCACAAGTGCATAGTGGTACCTCATTGTTCTTTTAGTTTGCGGTTCCTTCATAGCATACATTGATCAGCACTTTTTCATATGCTTATTTTCAAACTCCACATCTTCTTTGGCAAAGAGTCTGGGTCTTTTGCCCATGTTTATTGGGACAGTTCATTTTCTTATAGTTGAGAATTAAGAGGTTTTTGTGTACTTTAAATAACAGTCTTTTATCAAATTGCAAATGTTAATTTCTCATACTCTTACAGCTACTTTTAAAATAACCACTTTACTGAGATATGGTTCACACACTATAAAGTATGCCTTTTTTTTAAGAGTGCAACTTAATGATTTTTAAGATACTTATGGAGCTGTGTAATCACCTATATAGCTTTTCATTACTCAAAAGAAAAAAAAAGCATAGTACTCTGTCTTTTTTATTTCATTCACAAGTCTTCACCAACTGCTAGTTTACTTTTATCTCTCTGGATTTGCTTATTCTGAAAATTTTATACAAATAGAATCACAAAATATGGGGTCTTTTGTGACTACTTCTCTCACTTAATATATTGCTTTCGAGGTATATTGCTGAAGTATTTGTAATTTTTATGGATGAAAAATATTCGTTTAATGGACAGATCATACTTTGCTGAATGAATATTCATCAGTTAATAGACACTTAATTTTTTTTTCCTCTTTAGGACTATAACAAAAACCCCACCATGAACATTTGTGCACAAGTTTTTGTGTGAATGTATGCTTTTCTCTCTCTTGGCTACAGACCTAGGAATGAATTTGCTAGATCATACGATAGTTCTATATTTACCATTTTCAGGAACTGCCAGACTGAGTGGACACCTCATTTTACTAACCCATCAACAATGTATGAGAGGTCTAATTTTTCTACATTTTTGTCAAAACCAATTAAATCTCGTTTTTTTTGTTTTAATTTTAATTATCCTAGAAGGGCTGAAACATACCTCACTATAGTTTTGATTTGCATTTTCCTAATGCCAAAGGATGCTGCACAAGTTTTCATATGCTTAGTGGCTGTTTGTTTGTTTGTTTGTTTTGGTTTGTTTTGAGGGATCAAACTCAGGGCCTTGTGCTTGCTAGGTAAGCACTCTAACCACTGAGCTAAATCCCCAGCCCTCTTAGTGGCTATTTGCATATCTCCTCTGGAGAAACATCTATCCTAATCTTTTGCTCATTTCATCAGATTTTTTGTCTTATTTTTGTACAAGAGTTCTTTGCTATTCTGGATCTAAGTCTCTTACCAAGTGTATGATTTGCACTTATCCCATTCTTTGAGTTGTATTTTTACTTCTAAGTGGTATCCTTTAAACACAAAAGTTCTTAATTTTGATGAACTCTAACATCTCTTTTTCCTTTTGTCACTCGGAGTTTTAGTGTCATATATAACAAACCATTCCCTAACTCAAGATCACAAATATTTACACTTACGTTTTCTTCTGTGAGTTTTATAATTTTAGCTGTTACAATTACACCTGTGACTCACTTTCAACAAATTTGGTAGAGAGTGAGGTAGTGAGCTAACATTTTCTGCATGCAAGTACCCAGCTGTCCCAGCAATATATGAAGATATAATTGAAAATGAGCATGTAAAGGACTTTCTACAAGAATGCTGCAACACCCTGCAGGACACAGAACGTACTCTAAATCAATTATTAATAAATGGTGCCCTGTTCTTAACAGGAAGAACATACAGGTTTAGGATCAAGAGGCAGAAGCAGAACTGGCCACACTTAACATGAATCTCTGTGATCCACATGGGAAATTCCTTTTTTTTTTTTTCCTCCCCATTTGCTGAAACTCCTAGGGTTTAAAAATCCTTCTTCCTAGAAAGAGAGAATTTCCACCAGGGAACACAGTCAGAGGACCATAAAGCCTTATACAAAGCTTTCCAACCTGCCACTTCAGGATACTCACATCAGAAGAACAACAAAGAAAGCAGCACAGGAAATGGCAGCCCAGAAGAATCTAGAATGGGTCTAGAGGATAAAGAAAATGACTATCTACTTCTACTTTGAGACCAGTTGCTGAGGTGAAAACTATTTTGTGCCATTAGCTGTGCCCCTGTAAGCTTCTCCAGGAACAGAGATCAACAAGAATGTTGGAGAGACTGCTTCCAAACCCCAATATACAAAATGAGTGGGTGTGCGCCCCCCCAAAAGGAGGCATTTATTACCCAAGATGGCAGGAGGTGGCTGGTGGCTCCTGGCTGGGTTTCTCTCCAGGAATTGCCCTCAGACAAAGGGCACTGCCCAAGTCACACCTTTCTCTTTAGGTACATGCTGCAGGCCATCATTGGTCTTTGCAAACTGTGTGGAGGCCCAGTCCTTCACCTCAAGGCTTGTGAAGCCATCTTGTGGAATCATTTTAAAAATCAAATGGAGGAAAAAAAGCATAAAGATACCTGCATAGTTTTGGTGTTATGGCTCTGCATTTGAGTCTTTGATCTGTAATTTACATACTATCTCTTGGGTGATAACTTATTATCTTAGATGATGACTTTTCATTCCTACTATGAGTTAATAATCTTAACTACTTGGGTGTCATTTTAAGAATGAAATAACCTAAGGCATCGAAAGCACTAAGCACAGAGCTCAATAAAATTAGTTATTATTATCATAAATATTATTAGAAAGAAGCACATATGACAGGGTTTAAGGTCCAGACTGGACACTATTTAAACTTTTCAGTTTTTTTGTCTAACCCAGATCTCAGTTTTCTTAACATCAAAATGAAGAAAGCAGATGAAAAGTCATTAAGCTATTTTTCTTCTCCAGAAAGTCATGATTCTTTAGACGCAGGGATCTAAATGATTTGCATGAGTGGATTTTTCAGAACTAACAACCCCTGAGATGTTGACGATTCCTCTACAGTGAAGGAAAAATGATGGCCACCCCAGCTCCTTTGGGGCTTCATTAGAGGCCTGCTCCCAGCAGCATGGAGGACACCTCGTTAACAGAAGCTCTGGCATGCGGCAGTTTCTGTGTACCTGGCACCTACACAGCCTACCTCTACCAGCAGGGAGCTTGGTGCCTGGCAGTCAGTCCTGACAGAACTGAAGGGTAAATGCAAAAGATTAAAATAATAGACACACACAACCCACCCAGATGCCCCCCCAAAAAAAAGCAATCCTGAGTGCAGGGTCAGCAGTACTTGTGCATAGCTGGGGGGTGCAGGTATTCTGCCTTCTTTGAAGAAATGAAGGTATAGTCTTATTCTGTCTTAATTCAATATTTTTCCCTATCTTTAAATGCTTTCCTGCTTACACTGTATAATTGCTTAACATAACAAAAGATTTTGTGCTTTTCCAAAATACATTTTAGTGTACCATGCACAGAAGCATGGAGGCAACAGTCTCTGATATAATGAAATCATTAACATCTGAGATATTGTTGAGGCACAGGGATGCAAATATTCGAGATATTTCATACCTCTCTAAACCCAAAATGTGAGTCTCAGAACACGCATCTCCACAGAAACAGATCTTGTACTATTCATTTACAATTCCAACTCAAATGGCATGCTATTCTTAAAGTCACCAAATGGAACAATTGACTGTACATGATGTCACTGTATCTATCAGTGCTGCTGTAGACCTGGGACTAGACAGCCCTGGGTGCAAATCCCAGCAGCACGCTCTGTAGCTAGGTATCTTCAGGTGCATGTCACTGCACTCTTCCATACATAAGGCCCGCACCACAAACAGGAACAACGATGGCCCCCAACACTTGATGATCAGATGAGCTAACACCACAGAGCACCGAATGCAGGGCCTGGTACAGGGTGACTAGTGAGTGAGAGTTTCCAATTACTATCGTTCCTGTCATGGATAGTAACCACATCAACAGAAAGCAGATGGTAACTGCGAGTATATGTATTACATGCCTTCCAATTTTTAATTTTATATATGAAATAAGATTAATGTATAATGAAATTAATGCACAGATATTTATAGAAATTTTGGAATACTCAATGTATGCATTCCCTTCCATATTCAGGCTAACATCCTAGTCCAAACCACACTCATCTCTTAACAGAATTACCAACGTTGACATTTAACTCATCTTTCTGCTTTTACTCCTGTCCTTTCAATGCTCGAAGTCCAAAACCTAGATCCGAATGTGTTACATCCCTGCTCAAATCCTCCCAAGTGTCTCTTCCCATTATCCATGAAACACAATCCAGACCAGAGGCTCTTTATACTCTGGTCCAGGCCACACCATTGGGCCCGAGCTGTTTTATTCCATTCTAACCACACTGGCCATCTTTCTGTTCTTCTCTCTTCAGGGCACTTGCACTCACTGCAGTTCATCTCTAAATCTTCCTTCGGTCACCCCATCTGGGCTTCTGATGTTTCTGGTCTCTGCTCGGTTGATGGCTCCCTTACAGAAGGGTCCTCTTTTTCACTTCCTTCATCAAAAGCATTGCTATACTGCTCTGGGATCAAGTCAACTCCCTGGGTGTATAATGGTCTCTTCCTTTTAGTTAGGTGTTTATCTCCATTCAAGTAGAATGGAAGTTCCATGTCACTAGGTACCACTAGTATATCCCTACCAACCTCTGCAACACTTCAAGCATAGTTAGAATTCAACAGGTACTTGCTGGATAAATTCCTGAAATCAATGTTTCAAGAGGAAATATCTTTCCATATATTCAAACAACATGCAATCATGTTCTCATGGGAATGTATTCTTATTTTTATCAACCATATCTTTCATAAATAAGAAAAGCTGAACTGGATTTAGCATTAAAAATACAGGTTCATGTAATCTCTTAAAAAAAAAAATTGCCCAACCACTACGAAGTGAACTGTTCTCACAATCTTGGCTCATTCGTGACAGTAACTCGCCTCAGAAATGAGATCTTGGCAGCCACTTGGCTTTTCCCCCATATTTCCACCTGCAACATCATTAACTCCTATTCCTAGCAAAAATGGGTGGCAAAACAAAATGTTAACACATTTGCAGGTATGGACTCACACATATACAACTAGCTGTGAAAATAAACACATTCAAAGCTTCACATGGAATTACGATCTGCTTTCATTGAAATAGTGTTACTTTCATAATTTCTCAAAACATTCTGTGTCCTGTTCTTAAATTTTGCATTTAGCATTGTTTCTTTCCTTTTAATCTTTCTTTTGGTGTTTGCTTCATAAATTTCAAAAAGAAAAAGCACAAACCTCATTGTTATTTCTTCTGTTTGCCAAAGAACTAGATGCTATGGCAACAGCATTCAGAAAATCATCACTGAAAACAATTAGAGATTCGAAATGGACACAAATTATATCCAGGTAATAGACTTCCACAGGAAAAACAAGGGTCTGATGATGAAGATAAATGTTTTTTCTGCACAATAAGTTCCTGGTATGCCCGCGAAGGTCTCTATACTCTAAGAACATGGCTTGCATACTTGTCCTCCTGTTACCTCCTTTTTTTTTTTAACCACCCCTCACCCTTGAACTCTAACTGGATGCTCTGTAGTAACACAACACCAGAAAGCTTTTGCCTATGTCACTGGCACAACTCTCACTTAAGTGTTCCACTTGCCCACTGACTTTTCCAATCCTTTGCTTCACAGTAGTTCAGATAAAACGAAGGAAGAAAATACTGTATTTGACCTTAAAGTGGATCACTTGAAATTTCAGTGCAATTAAAAGCAGTCAAAATGTAAACCCCACAGTGAGCTTCTACTAGAAAGGCTAAGAGACACTTAGGCATCTCCAGCATGCAAAGAGATAATGCCCATTTGAGAATAATGATAAAGCAGCTGCAGATGTTCAGTCAATTAGATTGCCTGATTAGCTCAACATTCCCATGCATCATGCAACTCAATAACGGATTGTCCCACTGCTGGTTTTCTGGGAGAATAGCTTTAAACAGCATACCCACTGCAGCTGCTGGCTTCCGTCTATTTGTTTCTGTACGTTCCATTACTCACCCCATACACACTTAGTGTTTCTCTTGGCTGCCAAGTCACAGATGTTTCTGCTTTCTCATTTCCCCTCTTCAGAATACCTTTTTCATTTGATACCCAATAAGCCCAGTGGAAAAAAATCCACATTCATTCTTCCAATTGTGGAAGCTAAAAACAGACACATCACTGCCTACTGGAAAGGTTACATCTATAAGAACCAACTTGCAGTGTTATTACGGAGTAATAATGGAATCCAATTTACAGTTGCCCTAAGTTCCTATTACATGTGGAGTGGCCTTTTGCCATTCTATTTGGATAGCCAGCATCCTCACTTCCTACATATGAGAATCGCTCCCAAGTTTCGAGACAGAATCCTCTAGAGCTCCAGCTGCCAGAAACTCATTTTCCCTTGGCCACCTTGCAGCTCCAGGGAAGCATGTGACCCAGGCTCTGATGAGGACATGGACCCACTCCCCACCTTGATGGGAAGATTATGGCACAAAGTCGAAGAGGCTTCTCCTTAGTGAAGAGCCACAGCAGTCGTAGCACCATCTGTTTTCCAGAGAAAGCATGACACCGATTCCTGAACCAGAACCTGAGGTTGGCTGCGGCACCCGTGACACCGGCTGTGAGGTCCATGGTGCTCTTATGTTGCTGGCTCCGTAACCTCTCGGCTTGGCTTGGCTCACTAGCTTTAACAGATAATTTCTCTTCGATTCACTCAACATCCTTCCCACAGATTCCCTCTCTACTGATATCATCAGTCAGTTTCTACCGCCTGCAATTAAGAATCCAGACAAATACGACCTGCATAGAACAGTGATGTGTGATAGTTAGAGAGGAGGCTGGTACAGGAAAATACATTGTACACTGGCTTAAACAAGACAGATTATTTTTCTCTTCCTTCAAAATCTAGAGCTATGCCACGAAGTATCCCAGGGATCTAGATTCCTTCTAACTTGTTACACCATCCTCCCATGCAAGGGCAAATGGACCTTCTACCAGTGCCACATTCCAACCCAACGAAAGAAGAGGATTAAAAAAAGCACTAATAATCTCCTTGTCTGCAATTGTTGCCTACTACTGCTTAATGGCTTCAAGCAACATAAGCTTATTATCTTATAATTCTGGAAATCAAAAGTCTAAAATGGGCCTTTGGGGCTCACGTTAAGGTGTTAGCAGATCTGCTTTCTTTCTGGAGCTATAGAAAAGACTCTGTTTGATCGCCACTGCCAGCTTCTAGAGACTGACAACTCTCCACAGTCTATGGTCCCATCCTCTATCTTCAAAGCTCGCCTCTCTGCCCACTGCTTCCACAATTGTACCTTCTCTGACCCTGATTCCCCTGCCTGCTTTTACACTGACCCTTGTGACTACACCAAGACCACCTGAATAATCCATGTTATCATCTCAAGATCCTTTAACTACATATGTAAAGGCCATCTTGCCATGTAAGGCAGCATAACCAGAGATACCAGTGATTAGGGCACAGCCACATTTGGGGGACCAGTATTCAACCTACCACAGCATGCAATCCAAGAGTGGAACCTGTCATTTTTACTCACATCCCACCAACCTGAGATTAGGCACAGAGCAGCAAGGGACGTCAGTGAATATGTGCCCTATCAAAACTCAATGATAAAGGTGTGGACGAGGGATTCCGAAATCTAAAGGAAGATCAGAGGAAGGGAAACTGAGCGTGTCAGTCAGAGTTGTCCTGGTGGGAATGAGATAGTAAATTCAAATAATATCCTTGAGAAAAGTTTAATAGTGGGACTATTTACAAATATATAAAAACATTAAGGAAAACCTATATGAGAAGGTGATCCATACTAAAGGTGGCAACAGCTAAGAGCTGTTACCACCCCTGGGCCTGGTGTCGAAAAGGGAGGGTATACTAATGTCCTAGGCCAGCTGTGATGAATGACCACAGATAGGTTCAAACAAAAACAATTTAGTACTTCAATGTTTTAGATGAGAGAAACCCAAAATGATGGTGTCAGCAAGACCATGTTCCTTCTCAAGGATCTAGGGAAGAATCCTTCTGTACCTTCTCTAGTTTCTAGTAGTACTGGCAAATCTTGGCCCTCTTTGGCTTGTGGCATCATAATCCTAATTACTACCTCTGTCTTCACATGGTCCTCTTTCTTATATCTGTTCTGGTTTTTAAATTGGCTCTCTCTCTCTCTCTCTCTCTCTCTCTCTCTCTCTCTCTCTCTCTCCCCCCCCTTTGCCTCCCTCCTTCCTTTCTTCCCCCAACCCCTCTCTGTCTCCCTCCCCCTCCCTTCCTCCTTAAAATGAGAGAAGAAGTCACTGGGCTATGGCATATCCAAATGTAGTAAACTCATGCATTGCATGAGTATTGTGAATTACATTACATTACATGTAAACTCACACACAACTCAATGCATTACAGAAGGACTTATCTAGGTTAAAAGGCACTGCACAGGGACATTTCAGCATAAAAGAACTATCCTTTCCAGGTCAGGGATGCAGCCATCTCATAGCAACCCATGACAGAAGAAGCTATCATAATAAATACTCTGACCACACTTTCCTCATACCCTCTGACATCCTGCCTTCCAGTGGGTAAAGCCAACTAGAATCCAAGGGACCATGTTGGGTGGGGCAAGAAGTTCCAGCATAGCCATTCATAAAAGTCAGCCTCTGAGGACATGGAGCAGGCTGGAGATAGCTGTAGTGTGGAAATAGACAGGCAGATCCTGCACTAAGGGACATGAAATGTCTCAACCACAGTGATCCTTATGAATACCATACCTAAACACTCACCAGATAGTGGAAATCAATTCAGTATGTTTTGAGTTCCTCCATTTTTTGTGAGTACCTACCTAGACACATTATACTTTAAGCATTAGAGTAACTACAAAATCTCAAAGATGGCCCCATCATGGCTTAGCTACCAAGGAGCAGAGGGCACCTAACTACCTTCCAACAGAAGGGGAACTTTTACAAATCTTGAGAACAAGTGTGGAACCTTTTCCATATGATTATTTCCTCTGCTAATAGCCTGATGATGTTTCTGGCACCTATTTTCAAAATGCTCAGAGCAGCACAATGACACACACAGTGAAACAAAAATTTCTGATAGAAGTTGTAAGTGTACGTGAAAAGTTAGAATACATATGAGGGAGCAATTAGATTGGATCAATACTCTACTGGTTATAATTTACAAGATTCCTTCTCCATAAGTAATTGTAATCTATGGATCTGCATTAGCAGGTTTTTAAAATCTGCATTAGCAGGATTTTGACAATTCCCAGTCATTCTCAGTAATCTGGGAGATACTGACTGAGCCCCACTGGTGATTGCTCCCCAGATCATTCCTTATGACAGCCCTCAAATTTTCTAACCCAAATAAAAGAAAATTCTAAGCATTTTACAAGTCACCAACATCAACGTGCTATTTTTGAAAAGTAGATTACTAGTGCAGTCCTACATAGAAATTCTCACTCCTTTAATGCCTTTTCCAAAATGTATGTGACATTTAAGTAGAAATCCCTGAATAATTCAATGTAGGCAAAGTGGGAATGTTCTCCTCCGCATTGAAGAAAGCTTAATGTAGACTCCAATGATACCTATGTTCTTTGTGTCTGTGTATATGCAGGTAAATGTACACATGTTTAGGAGAAAACATTTACCCTTGGTATTTGTCCATGTGGACAGAATCTCATTAATTTAACATGACTCCTTCTTACTTTCCTGTTTCATGAGATACAGGGTGAATTATCTGCCTGGTACATTTGGAAACAGTAACCTGAACTAATACACCTCATTCCAAGTATCTCTGCCTTTGCCGTGAGCTTGATCTGCAACCCTTCTGAATCAGACTCTGTG
The DNA here is from genome assembly GCA_004026905.1 of Hystrix cristata. Classification (NCBI taxonomy): domain Eukaryota; kingdom Metazoa; phylum Chordata; class Mammalia; order Rodentia; family Hystricidae; genus Hystrix; species Hystrix cristata. The sequence goes on along the minus strand of PVJO010025184.1, from coordinate 1,204 downwards.
GGGTGAGGCCTGACCTAATCCCTGGTTATGATTTGGATCTAGAATGTTCCTCTAGAATCTCACGTGTGTAGAAGGTAACTTGATAATGAGGGCACTATAACACATCAGTAGATTAATACAACGATGAGTTGTATTAGGATCTGAGGCCTCCTGGAGATGGGTCACTCGGCACATGACCTAGATGGGTTTATTCTTGTCTTGTCCCCAGCTCCTCTCTTACCTATTTTTTTTTTTTTTTGTGGTGCTGGGGATTGAACTCAGGGCCTTGCACTTGCTAGGCAAGCACTCTAACCACTGAGCTAAATCTTCAACTCCTTCTTTCTACTTTTTGGCTTCCATGGCATGAGCAACTGCCCTCCACCCAGGCCATGCTGCTCCTGCCTTGGAGCTGGCCAACCATGCACTCAAACTGTGAGCCAAAAAAACCGTTTCACCCTTAAATTGTGGATGGTGGGTATTTTGTCAAGGAATTCTATCTTGGCCTGTAATCGGATAGATAAAACAGTAAAATCTTGGGTTCAGCCTTAATAAGCCCACGTAGCTAAAAGAACCATATCTCTGTTCTCCAATATGGCTTTTTCCAGTAGTAAACCTGGTCATGGTTCGCACCACCTGCTCTGTTTCATTCTCCACTGTTCTCCAGGAAGTGAGCAATCGAAGGATTTCTATTTACTGGAGACCCTTCAAAGGCCACGACCTTTGGTAGCCCATCTTCGAATGCTATGACATCCACATCAAAACGTCTAAATTGGTGAAACACATGGTGCACTCATGACAGCAATCCGTGGCTTTGGGTCCTGGGCTTTAGTGTGCAAGCAAAAGCAAATGAATTTAGATGGTTAAACAAAATTTATATGAGGCTATGAGGGTCCAAGAGCTGTGCCCTAGGAGTTGGGATTTAGCTCAAGTGGCAGACCACTTGCCTAGAAAGCAGGAGGCCCTGAGTTCAATCCCCAGTACCCTACCCCAAAAGAGATGTGCCCCGGAAAGGAGGCTTTTAGTCAAAGGCCTTACAATGCCTTAGTTACTTTCTCATCACTAGGGCACAACACACAACATGTACAACTTAAAGGAGAGCTTTATTTTGGCTCACATTTTTAGGAATTTCAGTCCTAAAAGCAAGTCAGCTAGAATGTCCCCATAATCTAACCGCATTCCAAACACATAGGCTTTGGGGGCCATTTCGGATGTAAACCATCTCATA
>PVJO010025183.1:0-23145 GCA_004026905.1 Hystrix cristata | reverse complement strand
TCTTGGTAAAAATAAAAAAAATTAAAATAGAGAATAGAATAACAAGTGTAACAATTCTCTACTTTGAAATACAGCAAATAAATACTAGTGATAATGACTACTTCATTTATATGCTACCTTACAATTTACAAGAGATTTTCATATATCCTATCTCATTTGCTAACACACATGCAACTCTGAGACTCGTGCAAGAGTTTGCAGCTGGTCAGGAGCAGAACCAAACCAACTGCTTGCTTAACTCCCAGACTCCATATTGTCTCTGTAGGTGGACTAATGGTTGGCCCAGCCAGTGTTTATAGAGCAAACCTTATTCTGATGTAAAGCTATTTCCTTTGATAGGACTCTAACTTGGGAATTTAGTTTTCTTTGGCTGTTCAAATTGTCACCAGGCATTTAGAAAACTGACAGTGACATCCAAAGGGGAGTTATGGCCACAGCTGAAGGCACAACTTGGCATGTCCACCCCGAGGACAAAACGAACACACACCTAGGAGAAGAAACATCATTGGAAGAGCTCCAGCTTCCCCGAACCACACATTTCTCCTCTTTAGAAGTCACCTAGAGTAGAGTAGTCTGGTTTGAATTTCTCCTTGATCCCAAGATTTTCCTATTCTCTTTGAATGTGCTAACAGGAGAATTCAGAAGACAACATGGTAATAATGACATGGCCCCCTCATATCTGAACTACGCATAATAGTTTAATGCCTTTTCACATGTATTATGGCTATTTAATCCTTTCAGCAGCCTTTGAGGTAGATTAACATGATCTCCATTCAAAAGAAAAAGCGACTGAGGCCCAGGAGGTTAACCAGTCATGTTTTTTATAAGGAAATGACAAATGTCAAAGAAGGTAACTTGAGGAGGCCACACATTATATATCTGGTTCCCACATAATCAAGACTTGACTAGAGGACCGGCCTCCTATAAAATGTCTTAGTCCTTTTCTGCTGATATCAAAAAAAAATTACAAATTGGAAATTTATAATGAACAGAAATATATTGGTTTATGCTTCTGGAAAGTGCAAGTGCAGGGGCTCGCATCTAGCAAGTGCCTTTTGCTGCATTATTCTATGGAAAAATAGCAAAGAAAAGATGAGAGAGCAAACTCAAGAGAGGATGAACCCACTCTCATGGTAACAAATCCACTTCCACAATAATGGCATTATTCCACTAATGAGGATGGAGACCTCATGATCCAACACCTCCAAGATGAACCATGTCTCAACACCATCACCATAGCAATTAAACCCCAACATGAGTTCTGAAACATTCAAACTATACCAGACACTCTTGTGATGGTTAACTATGGACTGTCCCCCAGCCCCACGAAGTTATAGCTCTTTAAGTTCCAGCTGTCAATTCTAAAGTGCCCAGTACTTCCATGTAATCACTCATTGTGATACATCACCTTGATTCGAATAAAAGTCCCTTAGCAGATTAGTGAGGTTGCAAACTGAGGAGGAAAGATCCACTCCAAAAGGGGGTAGCACCAACAAAGAGGCTTGCAGCCTGGATGGAATAAAAAGAGAAAGAAGGCATCTTCCCTTTTGGAGGAGCTTGAGTGTTGTCACTGTCTTTGGAGATTTGTCTCCAGTTCCTTCAGGCCTCCAGTGCAGACCTTTCAGTCTTCCAATGCAGACCCTTCGGTTTTTCAACACAGATTTGCACTGGACTCTACAGTGAGCTCCAGATTTTCAACCCTCAACTGGATCCTCTGGCTCTCCAAGAGGCATATTACCTTTTAGCATGCTTCTACCCCTGGCTCCACAGTTAGCCATTATAAGCCCACCTACTAAGAGATGATAGATAGATTAGATAGATAGATAGATAGATAGATAGATAGATAGATAGATAGATAGAAAATCTGCTCCTCTAGTGAACCCTAACTGATACACTCTACATTGCTTACTTAATTGCCACCTCTATGCATCAAATTAGGCCTTTCTCCAACAGAATGGGAGAATTATAGTAATAAAATTTCTAAATAGATTCTAAGCAGCAATTCTAACCTCTTACTCCATCTCTGAGTGTGTCTGCTATTCAATCCGGGGTCTTGACAACCATACTTCAAACTCTCTGCTGGTTTATAAAAAGTAAGGGAGCCTTCCCAGTCCTTTAAGAGGATGCAGTCAGACTTAAAACCAGAAACTGGTTCTGCTGTTTAGTTTATGACCAGAGGCCTGGTTCCAGCTCTGGCTTTGGCTCTTGGCTGGCCTCTGTGAACAGAAAGAAGGAAAATCATTTTTCATCCTCTATTTCTAAAGTCCGATTGAACTGTCTGCATGCAAATTCCATGATGGAGTTTGGTGCTTCAAACAGCAGAAGGTGGAAAGTATTTCATTCCTGCTGGAAATTCCTGGCCCCAATTCCAAAGCCTCTCCTGCCCTTCTCACAGCACCTCATACCTTGCTCACTGACTGCTCTGCCACCTCCTAAGCAAACCAAACACAATCCCAGCTCAGCCAACCATCGCAGCATCTCCCTTAAGTGCTGACTACTTACTTGAGTTGGAAACCAGGATGTCCTAGTGTCTGGTTTTTGGATTAATCATGTGGGTCAGTGGGATATGCTTTAGCTGGCAATAAGCATCCCGAGACACTAGGTCTACCTAGACCTCTTTTGAAGCCTAAGTTCTCTCATCTAGAAAGCAAAAATAATAATGATCTCCTAGAATTTTTCACGGAAAATGAAAATTCCTATCCAAAAATATATGACAGAGCTGGAAGTTCAGGTTGGTGGTATAGGACATGACAGCATGCAAGAGGCCCTGGATTCAATCCTCAGCACCAGAGGGGGGAAAACACATTGTCTTCTCAGACCCCATCCTCCACTCTGTTCCCTGCGTCTGAAGGTTATCTAAATGGAAGCAGATAAGGATGGTATGTGAAAAATGGGGAGGGGAATACTTCCCCAGAGACAGGAAAAATATCTGGCCATATAATAGCAAGCATTGGATTAGGCAGACTAGGGATGCCAAGAGCACAAGGGCTAATGTGTCCAATGTGTATGAATTACATCCATATATAAAACACAACAGTGCCCGTCTTTACCTAATGCCCTTTTATATCTGTTATTAACTCATTCCTTGATAACACCAGTCTTTTCTGAGTGTAGTGCAAAGAAAAGATCCTTTCTCTCATTGTGATCCTAACTTTTTTCCAGTCTATGAATAAAGTCAAGGAGCCCAGGCTTTGTTCTGCAGGGGTTCATACTTACATTGGGAGAAAGAATCACCGACACACTTGAAGAAATAACTCAATTTAAAACATGTTTAATTTGAAGTAGCTAAGGGATATTTAGATAAAGTTTCTACCAGCCAACTAGATATGAGGATCTGAGGCAAGAAAAAGGACAGGATCAAGCCTGGTGGCACAGACCTATAATCTTAGCTACTTGGGAAGCTGAGGCAGGAGGATCAAGCTCAAGGCCAGCCTGCACAACTCAGCAACTTGGCAAGACCCTGTCTCAAAATAAATGAAAAGGGGCTGCCTTAGTTACTTTTCTCATTGCTGAGAAAATACCCAACACCCAAAGTTAAAGGAGGAAAGGTTTATTCAGCTCACAGTTTGTAGAGATTTCAGTGAATAATCAACTGGCTCTAAGGCAGGGTGGCAGGCAGAGGGGCGTTGCAGAGGAGAAACTGCTCATGGCAGGTAGAAGACAGCAAAGCAAGCAAGGAGTTGGCAAGCCTCTTTCTGTCCCTTGTATTTTATCCAGGCCACTTTCCCTTAGGATAGGTAGCACGCCCACCTCCAATCCTATTCCCCTTAATCCTAGCATCATATCCTTGATCCCAGAAGAGCTATGCCAAACCAGTCAATGAACTAATTTAGTAATCACACACTCTAGATCCAGCCACCTTCAGAAAAATCTCACCTATAACTACATGAGGCTTTGGGGGGACATCTAACCACAAACTGTAATGGGGACCTCAAAGTAGTTCAGTGTGAAGGCCCAAAGGCTACTATGTAGTTCAGTGGCAGAGCACGGGCAAGCCTGTCTAGCATGCCCAAGAGCCTGGGTTTGATCCCAGCACTGAAAAAAAAAAAAAAGAATAAGAAATATAGAACCAGTGTAAATACTTGTTCTCTGACCCCTAACTAAGATCTATCTATTGCGAAAAATATTTTCTAGCCATCTCACATTCACTTCTCAAGCAATGTTTTCAGTTCTTCTCCACTCTCCTTAATCTTTTGACCTCCACCCACTTTCTTGGGCAATGATCTCACCTCCTTCTATACCTACAAAATAGTCTTACCAGGCCCAACTCACTCTGCTTTACCTCAAATATCTCAAACTCTGAACCATTGCTCTTGCTCTCTTCTTTCCCTCCAAACTTTGAGAATCCCAGTACCATAACTCATGCCTTAAATTCCCTCCAACATTCCTCCAGAGCTCAACCCTTCATTTTATTCCCTCTTGGACTGATTTAGATGTATCTATCTGATGTCTCCCCAGTGAGACCGAGCTTCTAGTTGCAAAAACTGGAATACTGTTCCACAGCTTCTGAGACAAAGCTGATAAGAGCAATGGACTTGAGAAGGCAATCTTATTAAAATAATTCAGGTCATGAGCAAGTGGACCACCCCAGATGCACAGCTACCCTCCTCTAGCACGAGCAAGTATGCCCATGCTGAACTCATGCCCTTACCTGACATGAGCAAACAGGACCATGCTGGACGCCTGGTGCCCCATCCCATGCAAGTAAGCAGAGGCTGCCCTGCACAGGAGGCTCCACCCAGGCTATCAAGCAGGCCTGTGCTAGGCACTGGCACCTCCCCCAACACAAGGGCAAGACCATCCGCTATCTTCAAGCTGGCTCTGTTTTGTTTCCCGTTGGCACAGGGCAGTACAGGCAAGAACTAACCAATCTGATCCTGGACAAAGACAATGCCTGGAAGAGAAGGGAGGAACTGGACCCTGTGATTGTCAATGTTAAGTCCAAAAGTCTACTTGAACCCCTGCCCTGTGGCCTACATCCAGCAGAGATCAGAGGGTTGATTGTGTTTCCCATCTACCAATGAGAGCTAAGACACACCTTGGCTTGGACAATAACTGCAGTCTAAGGCAGTAGTGTGGTGGCAAACCTATAACATGGGCACCCACTCTCTGTCGGCATGTGAGCCAAGTCGTCCCAGCAGCATCAAATAAGAGCTGTTTTCTATAAACTAAAACTTCAGTATTCAGGTTTATTTGCAGTGCTGGCACTTTGAGATACATAAGTGAGTTTTGGGTTGCAGTTTGGGCACTTGGTCTCTAGAAGTTTCACCATCACTGGTCTAACTGGTCTAGGGTGAACAGACAGAGGGTCCACTGGTGCAGAGAGGGCTCATTAAAAAAAAATAGGCCCTAAAGCTTAGTGGAGAAAATCATGACTGGAGATTTTAGAAACAAACCATTCATTCAAAAACACAAGAATATTTTCTTTGATTCAATCTTCTTTGATTTTTCTATTTTTTATTATTTTCATCTTTAATCATGTGTTTTGGAGTTCTGGGGGGTTCCCCCCTTTTTTTCCTCCTCTAGTTTCTTTTCTCTACTCTTCTCTTTTCCTCTTTTGACTTCTTTCACTTCCTTCTTTCTTTTATTTTCTGTATTTTGCTCTCTGTTTATGTTTTTCTTTTTCTTATTCATTTCTGTGACTGTTCTCTAATACTATTAATTTTCTTTTACTTCTCCATAGGACACTCAATCTCACTTTTCTTTCCTCTTCCTCATATCCAATTTATTAATTAATCAAATTTCATTTTTTTCATTCTCCAGCATCCCACCCCCTCATCCTTTACTAGTATAACTACTGAGCTGCATATCTCTAGATAGCTAATTAATTTTATGCTATTGCTATTGAATACTGTTCTACTGGTAGTAGAGATAAAATTGTTTATTTAGTATATACCTACTTAAGCTCAATAGTAGGTCAATATTTGGTTTGTCTTAGTGTTCATTCTATAATTGTAGATCTCTTCTCTATGGTTAAGGGTGGTACATCACTGGTCTTTAAGGTTTGCCAATACTCAGTTTATATTTGATGTTAAAATTGATGCCAATTTTGTTACTATACCCAAGGTAACATAGCTGGTGTTACTAATTGGTTTTCTTGGGATGCCAATATCTGGATTGCTTTGTGATCATTGACAATAACATGTCTCTTTCCTGGAGAAATAGATACTAATGCAAACACTCTGCAACCTCCCATCCCAAGTAAATGGAAGTAGTAGGATCTTGGGACAGAGGCAAATGCTAATGTGTAGCCACACCCAGAGGATGCCACTGAAAAGTAGACATTAACTAAAGAGGACTCTGTACTAGAAACAAAGCTTTCCACTACAACCAACCTGTCAGCTTCAACACAAAAACAAATAAAAAAAATAGAAACATGAGAAAATAAGCCAACAAAATGTTTCCAAAAACTCAAAGGGGACAAAACCAAAAGCCACACACCCAAATTATTCAAAATGATATTGAGGGAGATACAAAACAGAAAATAGGCATTTGGCAAGCTCACGGAAGATATAAATAAACATACTGCCAAATAAACAAAATGATCAATGAATCTATAGAAGACACTAAGAACAAGTTATCAGAGTTAAACAAAAAGATGCAAAACATGAACGACTAGCATAGAAGAAAAATTAGAGTTCCTTAAAAGGCTCCAAATAGAAATTCAAGAGATCAAAAATTATATCAAAAAGGTAGACAGCAGAAGTAAAACAAGTACTACTGCACATGAAAGACCAGATAAACAGAAACGCAAGTATAGTGAAGCACATCAATACCCCACTATCACAAATGGACAGATCAACCACACAGAAAATCAAGAAAGAAAAATCAGAGCTAAATAAAACCTTCAAACACAGGGATTTAATAATATCTGCAGAGTTGGGTGTGGTGGTACACAACTGTAATCCCAGCACTCAGAGGCTGAGGCAGGAAGATTGGTGGAAGTCCAAGACCATCATGAGCTACATAGTTCATAGTGTGCCTGGACTAAATAGGGAGATTCCATTAAAAAAAAAAGGCTCAATAGGCATCTACAGAGTGCTCCAACCAACAAAAGACTACATATTCTTATCATCACATGGAACTTTCTCCAAAATAGACCATGTACAAGCCAATAAAGCAAGCTTAAATAAATGTAAAAGAATTGAAATTATATCATGCATATCATCAGATCATAGTGCAAATAAACAAAAAAATCAATGACAAAAGAAAACATAGAAATTATGCAAATGTATAGAAACTAAAAAAAAAACTCTTAAATGAACAATGGGGATACAGAAGAAATCAGGGAAGAAATAATACATTTCTATAACTAAACAATAATACCAGCAAAACATACTAAAACTGATAGGACAGAAAGAAAGCAGTCCTAAGGGTGAAGTTTATAGCCATTAATGCCCACACCACAAAAACAGAGCAAGCCCAAATACATAACATCACAATGCATCTCAAGGTCCTAGAAAAACAAGAACAATCCAAACCCAAAGATAGTATAGAAATGAAATTATAAAGATCAGAACAGAAATCAGTGAAATTGAGACCCAAAAAATCCATAAAGAATCAATGAATCTAAGAGTTGGTTCTTCAAAAGAATAAGCAAAATAGACAAACTGGTAGCCAATTTAAAAAAAGGAAAGAAAACACCCAAATCAATGCAATTAGAAATGAAAAAAGGTAAAATCAAAACAAACACTGGAACCCCCCAAATTTAAAGACCCAATCCAAAAATGGGCAACTGAAATGAATAGACACTTCTCAGATGAAGAAGTAGAAACAGCAGATATGACATATGAAAAAATGTTCAACATCACTGGTCATTCGAGAGATGCAAATTAAAACAACCCTGAGATTCCACCCCACTCCACAAAGAATGGCTATTATCAACAAATCAGCCAATAAAAAATGCTGGAGAGACTATGGAAAAAAAGGAACCCTTCTCCACTGTTGGTAAGAAGTAGACTGGTGCAACCACTGTGGAAATCAGTGTTGAGATTCCTCAGGGAACTAGGACTAGAGATTCCATTTGACCCAGCTATTCCACTTCTTGGTATCTTCCCAAAAGAATTAAAAGCATCATACCGCAGCAATATATGTACACCCACGTTTATAGCAGCACAGTTTGTAATAGCTAAATCTTGGAAATAGCCCAAACGCCCATCAACAGCAGAATGGATAAAGAAAATGTGGTCTTTTATACAATGGAGTACTACTCTGCCATAAAGAATGATAAGCTTGAGATATTCCTAGGTAAATGGATGCATTTTGAGACCATACTCTTAAGTGAAATAAATTGGACACACATGTTTAAATACCGCATTGTTTCTCTAGTGTGAGAAACTGAAAGTGTAAATAAAGACTAAAATATATTATATTGGGAAAATGAAGAAAATGTCCAAATGGGAAAGGGAAGAAGGGAGGGGGAAAGGAACAGAACGACAAGAGAAATAAGAAATGGAAGGAGAAAATGGAAGCAAAGGTTTTGTAAATAGGGAAGGAGGAGGGGGTGATAGGAGGGGAATGGCAAAAAAAGAAGCAACAAGATATATCATGTACAGGTACAAATCCCCTATGATGAATGTTATTACTATGTACATCTAAAACGTACCATTAAAATAAAATTAAAGAAAAAAAACACTGGAAAAGTCAAAAAAAAGTACTAACAACTTCTTCTCAACCCTGTACACCAATAAACTGGAGAATTCAGAAAAAATAGACAGCTTCCTTGATACATGTGAATTACCAAAATGAACTGAGAAGATTTTAAAATGCTGAATAACCCAAAAATAGGCAATGAAATTGAAGCAGTAATTAAAAAAAAAAAAAACCTACCAAGAAAAGCCCAGCTCCGGATGGATTTACTGATCAATTCTATGAAAATGTCAAAGGGATTGGGGATTTGGCAAGTGCAAAGCCCTGAGTTTGATCCCCAGCACCAAAAACAACAACAAAAAAGTCAAAGAAGATTTAATACCAATACTCCTCCAGCTCTTTAATGAAATTAAAAGGGAAGGAGTATTTCCAAAGTCATTCCTGGAAGCTAGCATTACCCTGATTCCAAAACCAGACCAGGACCCAACCAAACGAGGGATGTATAGACCAATCTCTTTAATGAATATAGATGCAAAAATCTGCAACAAGATACTAGCAAATAGACTGCAATGAATCATCAAAAAGTTATACATCATGACAAGTAGGCTTAATTCCAGGGATGCAAGAATGCTTCAACATACACAAATCAATAATTGTAATATACCACATAAACAGAAGCAAGGACAAAACTCATATGATCATCTCAATAGTTGCAGAAAAAGCCTTCGACAAAGTCCAACATCTTTTCATGAGAAAAACACTGAATATGTGTAGAAGGACCTTATTCCCATCAGATAAAGGCCATTTATGACAAACTGACTTCCACTGTCGTATTAAGTGGGGAAAAACTGAAAGCTTTCCCTCTAAAATTAGGAACAAGACAAGGATGTCTACTATACCACTCCTGTGCAACACACTACTCAAAACATTAGCAAGAGCAATTAGTAAAAAAAAAAAAGAAAGAAAGAAAGAAAGAAAGAAAGAAAGAAAGAAAAAGAAAAGAAAAGAAAAGAAAAGGAGTATGTGTAAGAAAGGAAGAAGTCAAATTATTATTTGCAGATGCCCTGATCCTCTATATAGAAAACCAAAACAAAAAAAAATTCACCAAAAGACGCTTAGAATTGATAATCAAATTCAGTAATGTAGCAGAATTCAAAATCAATACACAAAAATCAATGGTGCTCCTGTACACTAATAATGAATCTACTGAGAAATAAACTAGAAAAACAATAGCACCAAGAAAAATTCAGTGCCTAGGAACTGACCTTAGAAAGTGAAAGACTTCTACCACAAAAACAGAGGCCATCCGAAAATGGAAAGTTATCCCTTGTTCCTGGATAGGCAGAAACAATAGAGTCAAAATGTACATACTTTCAAAATTTACGTACAGATAACACAATCTCGATCAAAATACCAACAGCATTCTTCACAAAATTGGAGAAAACAATCTCAAAATTCATATAGAACCAGAAGAGACCCAGAGAAGCAAAAGCAATTCTGGGCAACAAGAGCAAAGCAGAAGACATCACAATACAGAATTTCAAGTTATATTACAAAGCTAAAGTGATTAAAACATCGTAGTGATAAAAACATATGATAAAAGCTACAAAGCTACAGTGATAAAAGAAAAACAATGATTAAAAACTTACTGGTGCGGAAAGAGACATGAGGATCAATAAAACAGAATAAAGGAAGTACAAACAACCCCAAGCATATCCAACTATTTGACCTTTGAAAAGGGAACCAAAAATATACACTGAAGGAAAGACAGCCTCTTTAATAAATGCAGTTGGGAAAACTATCCACACACAGAAGACTGACTCTAAACCCAAGTCTCTCACTGTGTACTAAACAAAAATCAAAATGCTCAAAGAACATGTTAAAACAAAAAGACTTAACCTGCTGGAAGATGAAAGATATAAAACACCAGTAGTCATAGGTGTAGACAAGGGCTTTCTTAACAGAACCCTGGATGCACAGGCAATTGTACCAGGAATCAACAAGTGGGGGCAAGTCAAATTCAAAATCTTCTGCACATGGAAGGAAACAACCAACGGAGTGAAGAGACAACCTACAGAATGGGAAAACATTTTTTGCCAACTATTTTTCTGACAGTGGACTAATAGCTAGAATATGTAAAGAAGTCAAAAATAATTAGAAGCCTCCAAATAAAAGACCCAGTCAAAAAATAGGCAAGGGAAATGAGGAGACATTTCACAGAAGTATGAATGGCCAATAAATACATGAAGAAAGGCTCAATATCACTAGCTATGAGAAAAATGAAAGTTAAAACAATACTGAGATTCCATCTTACTCCAGAAAGAATGACTCTCATTAGGAAATAAAATAATAACAAATTCTAGCCAGGCTATAGGAAAAGGCACTGTTCTACACTGTTGGTAGGAAAGTAAACTAGTACAACCACTATGGAAATCAGTAAGGAGATTGCTTAATAAAACTGTAATTAGAAATTCCACTTGACCTAGCTATTCCCTTTCTAGGTATCTTCCCGAAAGAGTTAAAGACACAGTATTACATTCACACCCATTTTTATAGCAGCACAATTCATAAAAGCTAAATCTTGGAAGTAGCCTATATGTCCATCAACAGATGAATCAATTAACAAAACATGATATTTGAACACAATGGGCTACTACTGTGCCATAAGAAAGATAAACTTCAGTCATTTGCAGGAAAATGGATGCACCCTGAGACCCTAATATTAAGTGAAATAAATGATACACACAAGCTTAAGTATCATATGGTTTCTCTTTTACAAGAAATTCAAATTATATATAAAGAGCAAAATAAAAGATGGATAATTGGAAATAGTGAGACACATCTTTCTCAAATGGAAAGGAATCAAGAGATGGAGGGGGGGAAGAACAAAAAATGTAATTAAGATGTGATACATACATGTACCAACTCCACACAAGACATGTAAACATTACGTTCTGCAAACATGTACTAATAAAAAAAAATTTTAAGGAAAGAAAAAAAATAATTCAAAAAAAAAGGAAAATAATTCAATTCACAGTGAATCCTTAGAAAATCATAGCTTCTGAAAGCACCTTAGTGTAGTAGCTAAGAGCACATACTTTGGAGCCAAGTTACCTGGATTAGAATCTAGGCTTCAGGCTGAGTGTGGCAGTGCACCAATCCCAGCACTCTGGGAGGCTGAGGCAGGAGGATCACAAGTTCGAGCCCAGCCTAGGTGACTTAATGATACCTTGCCTCAAGATAAAAAACAAGAGGCCCTGGGTTCAACCCATAGTGCTCCAACAACAACAACAACAGAAGCAATAACAATCATAATAATAATCCAGGCTGGGCTTCACAATTATTCATTGTGTGGTCTTGGGCAATTCATTTGCTACAAACATTTTATTATTAAAATTTTTAAACATAAAAATTAGAAAGAATTTTGTAATTAGTCCCCACATATTGACCACTAGCTTCTACCATTGTTTTACCATACTTGCTTTAACACATATATGTCATTGTCTCCATCCATCTAGCCATCTATCAAACCTCCCTATTTTTGTTGTTATATCTCATAATAAATTCCAGACATTGTCACACTTTCTCTTAAATATCGAAACACTTAAGCATATGTATCATTAACTACAGTTGAGGATGATTTGCATTTAACTTCTCTTGCATCAGTTTCCTAATCTATAACATGGATAATAATAGAATTTAACTCAAAAGATTGAGTTAAATAGAATTTAACTCAATACATATAAATATTTAGATGCCAGGTGACGTGGCACACTCTTGCAATCCTAGCTACGTGGAAAACTGAGGCAGGAGCATCTTAAGCTCAAGCCCAGCCCGGGCAACTTAGCAAGACCCTGTTTCAAAATCAAATAAAGTGAAATATGGGCTGAGGATTAATTCAGTGGTAGTGCACTTGCCTAACATGCATGAGGCCCTGGGTTTGGTTCTTGGCATAGCTAGAAAAATAAAGTTAATTATTATTGTTAACACTCGAGCAAATCCCATTCCCCTAATTGCTCCTGAGAGAAGCAAGCAAAGTGGCTGGTTTTGCAGCATATCCTTCGTGTCTAATCCCTCCATACACATAAATCCATGAATCCTCTCTCGGGTCTTCTGGGATCCCCACATTAACAGTTTATTCTTGCTCCACAGAAAGAGAATTCTCTCTACACCTCACCCTACACCTCCCCTGACCCCTGCACTCAGTCACTCCGGTCTGAAACCATACAGCTTCCTTGTTGACTGTGACACCTTTGTCATCTGTCTTTGCTGCATGCTGACTAGGAGCACTTGGAGAGCGAACACTTGGAAAAGATTGAAAGGTTCCTTGTCAAAGGAAGTGTCTCCTACATGACATTGCCCTTGGTTCTATCTCAAATCACAATCCAATCAAACTTGAAAAGGGGAAAGACTAAATGGAATGTTGACTCCTTAAATCAATTGAGCAACTTGAGGTAATAAGAACAAAATGACAGATCGTGATTGAAAGCCTTCCTCCTTCCTCCAAAATGAGCCATATTGCTAAAGTGACCCATGTAGCAACCTCATTACATTTCTGGTTATTACATATAACTGAATGGTGAATGCCTTAACCAAAAAGAACACAACCCTCTGGTTACTGTGGGCAATTTTCCTTCTGGCCCCTTTACTACATCTCTTCTTGACCAAGTTAGATGTGGGAGACAGAATTCTAAAATGGTCTCCCTAGATTCCTGGGCCCTCCCATTTTCTCCTTCCATTTATTCAGTCAAATCCTAACCTTGATGCTGCTGTCAAGGAATTTTCCAAATGTAATTAAAATCTCTAATCAGTTAACCTTAATCTAGATTGTACTGCGTAGCTCTGACCCAGTTAGATGATTTAAAATAAGCCAGACACATTCAAAGAATCAAAGGTGATCAACTTGGAGAGGCAAACAGCCATATTATGAACTGCCCCTGGAGGGACCACATGACAAGAACCTGAGGGCAGCCAATATGACCTAAAAATAGTCATCAGCTAGCAGCCACAGGAAAATGGAGAGCTCAGTCCTACAACTGGAATAAAATAAATTCTGCCAAAAAATGGTTAGCTGGAAGAGGACCCAAAGCCTCAGTTAACAGCCTGGTGAGACCCTGACTAGAGGGCCCCACTAATCCATACCTGAAACAGTGAGAAAATAACTTTGTGGTAAATAAATTTAAGTCACTGAATTTGTGATAATTTGTTACTGTTGTGGCTTATATCTACCATGTTTCCCTAAAAGTAAGACCTAACTGGAAAATAATCAGTCTTGAAAACTAGGGATAAAAAAATGCCAGCTCAAATCACCTTGTTCCACCTACTCTTAAAGAATAGCCATCGAGCAAGAGTATAGTGAAGTATAATATTCTGCACGACACTGGCCTTCATCATAGTAAGAACTAGTCCTTATTTTCCAGCTAGGTCTTATTCAGGGAAACACAGTAGATGTCCCCCCAAAGCCTCACATGCTCATAGGTGGGGCTTTTGTGAGGTAATTAGATAGTGGGTGTGTGATACTGGGTCATGGGTGTGTGATACTGGATTAGTCCACTGATTGGTTTAGCATAGTTCTGGGTGTGGATGATGGATTTACTGTGGGTGGCACCAAGCAAGGACAAAGCCCTGAGTTCAATCCCCAGCACCCCCCCAAAAAAAGGGAGAAAGAAGAAGGAAGCTCACAGCTCCCTGCCTGCCATGCCGTAGACTGTTTCTCCTCTGCCATGCCCCTCTGCCATGCTGCCCTGACTATTGACTGAAATCTTTACAAACTGTGAGCTAAAATAAACTATTCCTCCTTTAACTAGTGGATGTTGGATATTTTGTCCCAGCAACAAGAAAGTAACTAAGACAGATTTTGGTGCCAGAAAAGTGGGGTCATTGCAATGACACTACCTGGCCACGTGCTTCAGAAGCCTTTGGAATTGGCTAGTGGGAAGAGTTTGGAAATGTTTGGAGATGCCAAGTGGATAAGCAGCCCCAGAATTCTGTGAGCCAATTGATGGTAGATGGTGGCCAGAACTCAGAACTCAGAAGACCAGAATGCTGATAGAAATGCAGCCAGTAAAGACCAGGCTCTGGAGGTTTCAGTGGGGAACAAGGGCTGCATTGGCAGTTGGGCTCAAGGCCATGTGGGTTATGCTTTGGCAGAAAATTTGTCTGCATTTTGCTCATGTCCAGAGACATTGTGGGAGACTTGGATTAAGGGCAGCAGGATAATTAATCTGGTGGAACAAATTTCAAGGTAGTCTAAAGTTGAGGCAGTGGCACGACTACTGTTGGGGAATTTTAACCAGCTGTGCCTTGAGAATCAAGAGCAAACAGCCTAGAAAAATGATTTTTAAAGTTTCAAGTTTGGCCAGAAAGGAAACTCCAGTAAAGTTGTGGACTACAAAGATGGAGTAGAGAAAAACTTGGTTGCTGAAATGATTGGCATTAAAAAGCCAAATATTTTTGGAACTGGACAAGAGAAAAGGTGGCCTGAAAGCACCACAACAACCAGCAGGACTCTGCCCATTGCAGCCTCAAAATTGCAAAGGCGGAAGACTGTGCTTTGAGAAGGGAGCCCCAGGGCACCATGTTCCAGAACGACAGCAGCCTAGGAAATTTGTTCCTTGGGATTGTGTCCATAGTGCTCAGCAATCCAGGCACTCGCCCCTACAGCCAAAAGAGCAGGAAGCCTGGCTACTGCTCTAGCTGGCAGCAGACCTTGGCATCATCCACATTCTTGTTGTAGGTACATGCATCATGCAAGAGTTGTGGGGTCCGAAGCCTTCCACCCAGACTTCAGAAGGCCTGGGAGGCCAGGCAGTGTGCCCCTGAGAGGGCAGTGTGTGAAGCAGTGAGTGTGAAGCCGAAGGTGCAATGGAGGCCCCAGAAAGTTGGGGAAGCCAGGAACTTGGATAGTCTAAGGAAAGTTGCAAGGAGTGAGCAAAGCTGGCCTAAGAGAGAAGCCACTGTCAGTACTGTAGGAGCAGAGCTACCCAGGCCCTTTGGAGTTCACATCCTTTTTTTTTTTTTTTTTTTTTTTTCACTGTTCAAGGTTTATTTGGTGTTTTAGTCAGTATGGCACTTAGTTGGTTCCATTGTTCACAGGTAGGTCCTCCTTCTTACATTACATGATAATGTACACTACTGATATATATAATACACAAAATGAAATCCTTTCAAATTGTTATGCACAAGACATGCAATATTAGATTTATACACTGGATTCCAGGCTGCGACCAACTGGGAAAAAAGACAGAGTAGGCTCAGTGGTGAAAATATATAACAGAGTTACATATATCTGGTTTGAAGGGCAACTGGAGCCTGTGTGACATTGGCAGTGGTGTCTCAGAGATGGTAGGACTACTTTATACTAAGCAGTTTAGGACTAAATAAGTGAAGTACCATTCCACGTCAGGATAGACACAAGGAACACTAAGGAAGACATCATCCTTTATTGCATAGAGACCCTTAATCATAGTAGAAACTGGATGCACCCTCCTAAGATTCTTCATTATACTTTCTGTCAAATCTGCCGCAGACAGTCCCATGGCCTAGGATGCGTACCCTTTTCGTTTGATCACTTCATAAGCATTGTCAACCACCTGTTTGTGAACCTCTTTCCATCTCCTTATCCCCATCAGTGTCTAACTCCAGGTGCAGATTCTTCAGGGAGACACCACAACATTCACTCCACTTCATACAGGCACACTAGAATGCCCATGCTCCCCAAGGATCCATCCACGGCAGCTTAGTGGGTGAGCTCCCAGCCTTTCCTCCATCAGATAATGGCACTGGGCTAAATCCAGATTGCATCCCCTTCCAATAACACAGTTTTGGGGAAAGCCACTTATATTCCAAGACATATAGGTCAAGATATCCACTGTATTGGAAACAAGCAACTTGCAGTTTGGGCTATACTTTACAACATTAGGAATGATGAACTTAAAGATATTCACATTACACTGGGCCAAATTAAGACAGCGTTCTCTCTCTTGCTGACATGCCCCAGCTGCGACAATAACCAGCTTGGAGTTTGTGGTTACATTATGGGTTTGCCAGAGACATTTTTGGTGTTCTAAGGAAAAGACTGCCGTGTTGGAAATCCATCATCTCTCCCTTCAATTTGTCTTCCATGACATCAACAAGATCAAGTTCATCTGCCAAGTCCTTCATTAAGATACTGATGGCACAGGCCACGCCACCAGCACCAACTCCAACAACTGTAATCTTATTCTGGGGGAACTGTTCTTCCTTAAGGAGATTCACAGTCAGCTGATCCTTGAGACTGGCCATCTTGGATTTAGAACCAAAAGGAACCGGCAGTGTATGTTGGGTGGGTATGGAGGGTGCATGGTTGTGAGGTCCAGACTCAGTGGCAGTGCTCCAGCACCTGGAGTTCACATCTTGCCAAATATTTCCCCAGCTACTATATATGGAACTATGGGATTTACTGTTCGCCTGCTGGATTTTGGTCTTACTTTAGTCCCATTCCTTTCTAGCCCCCTATTTCTCCCTTTTGAAATGGGAATGTTTGTCTTGGGCCATTGTATGTTGGAAGTGTTTAATTTTCTTTTCATTTTTTACATGGCCTTGCAGCTAAGAGTTTGCCTTAAATTTCAGAGGAAAATTTGCCCGTGGACTTTTCAGTAGTGCTGAAACTGTTAGGATTTTGGCAACTCTTAGAGATGGACTAAATGCATTTTGCATAAAAGGATGTGAATGAGTCTTCTGAGGGTCATGGGTGAAATGTTTTGGTTTATATCTAGATGTCCTCTCAAAGCCTCATGCTGTCGTAGTTGAGGCTTTGGGGAGGTAATTGGATCATGAATGTGTGTTACTGGATCATGGGTATGTGATACCAAACTAGCCCACCAATTGGTTTAGCATAGTTCTGGGTGTGGATGGTGGACTTACTGAAGAGGGAAGACCCAACCTGGTTGTGGGTGGCACCAACAGGCTTGTAGCCTGGATGAAGTACAGAGTTAGAAGGAAGGTGGCTGCTCCCTGCCTACCATGCTATGGACTGTTTCTCTTCTGCCATGCTGCCGTGTCTTGAAGCCAGCTGACTATGGACTGAAACTTCTACAAACTGTAAGCTAAAATAAACCTTTCCTCCTTTAACCTGTGGGCATTAGGTATTTTATCTTAGCAACAAGAAAGTAAATGGGACAGTTATATAGCAATAGAAAACTAATACAGTGTGGAAAATCTCTTTCCTCCCTTTGTTCACTGAAGAAAGAATTTTGACCAAGAAACCAAGGACAGACAATGCAAACATCAGCACAGACTCAGGTAAGTTTACAGAGCACTGGATCCTGATCTGAAAATAGTTTAAGTAGTTCCACTGGTTGGCCTGAACGATAAAGCAAATGAGATATCCCAGCACAGTTCCTTCTGCTTGTATCTTGGCTCTGTCTGGAATGAGAAAGTCAGTGGCAAAGCAAGTTACTCACACTTTGAACCCCAGATTCTATGGTAAGTTCTGCTTTACTTCTAAAGTCTCCCTAAACTTCTAGAATGGAAAGGTCTTTTCCTTTCGTGTCCTGAAGATTAGTCTTCAAAGTTACATGCTTGATATGATGTGGATCTTAAATGTCCCCCAAATCTCATGTGTTGAAGTCTTGGTCTCCAAAGTAGCAGTGTTCAGAAGCGGGGCCTATGGGAAGTGATTGCATCATGAGGGCTCTGATCACATAAATGGATGAATCTGTTTGTGGATTCACAGTTTAATGGGTTTGTGGGCAGAAGTTTTATTATAAAAACAAGCTGGCTTCCCCTGTTTCCTGACCACCATAAGGTGAGCAGCTTTGCTCCCCCAAGAGCTCCCCACAATTATATTCTCCCTCACCACATCCCCAAAACAATAGAGCCAAGTGATGAGTCACTGAAACCTCTGGAACTGTGAGCCAAAATAAAACTTTCTTCCTCTAAGTTGATTTTCACAGGTATTTTGTCACAGTGATGGAAAGTTGACTAACAGTACCCCCTACATTCACATTGCAGTGACTTCTTTAGCCAATCAGAGAGATTTTTCAGGACTCTGGCCACTGGAGATCAACTCTCTCTCTCTTGATCTGGTCTGCCCTGTCCTGTGGGTCACTGACTGAAGTTTATTTACAGTCAACTTGTGTGTTTGTGCTCTTTAACTAATGAAATGAGAACAACTGCTGATTGAGGCTTCATGGAGCTTCTTACTTCTTCCCTACTTAAAAGTGCAAACATTCTTCCAGAAGCTGTTTTATTGTCTTAGATCAAGGTAGCATTCTTCAACTCTGGTCTCAAAAAAACAAGCCATACAAATTCCCTAAAACCGGATTCGGAAAGTACAATTCCAGTTTGCATAGCATATAAATAGATACATCATATAATCGTGGCTATCAGAGCTAGAAGATAATTTAGAGATCATGGCTTAGAGATCAAACCCAAATACGGTTTGTCGTCAGAATTACTGAAGAACTGTGGTTTAATTCAGTGGTTGATCACTTGCCTGGCATGTGTGAGGCCCCAGGCTCCATCCCTAAGATTGCAAAAACAAAAATTTCTAAGAATCTACTTGGAGACCAGCATAGTGACACATACCTGTAATCCCAGCACTCTGGGAGGCTGAGGCAGGAGAATCTCAAATTCTAACACAGCCCAGGCAACTATAAAGACTCTATCTAAAAAAAAAAAAGAGCTGGGAATGTAACGTAGTGTGAAAATCCTCAGTTCAATCCCCAGAACTGAAATTTTTTTTAAAACTCTGCTAGGAGAACACACTTGGTACAGATCCTATATCCCACACCCAGATATTGACAGCTTGGGACAGTGTTGTTTCAAAAATTGCCTGTAAACAAAAAATTGCCTGTAAATAATTCTGATATTCAACTGGGTTTGGAAACCAGTACCTCATTTTTCTTTCCTTCCTTCCAGGAATTTGGCTTTCCTCTTGCACGCCACGATGGGTCACAGCACTGTTGACCTTTGCCAGCTCCACCCATTCTTCTATTCACTGTCATCTTACTTCTTGAAACCACACATAGTAAAAGCAGTAGTTAGAAATAATAATGTTGAGAAAACATCACTTAACACAAACTTTGTGGTGTGGGAGTATTATTGTCCCCACTTTATAGATTAGGAAACTGAGGATTAAGTAACTTGTCCAAAATCACATAGGTAGTAAATGGTGGAACCAGTAACAAATACCGAGACTCCTAAGTCTCGAGTTCTCTTTTCTCCATAATTATTTTGTTAACTAAGTTGTGGAGACTTCCAATGAGGTTGGGGAAAAGGCTAGAGTAGAAGGTGAATATCAGGTAGGGACTGGGGACTAAGGGAGAGTGGTGGTAGAGGAACTGGGTCTCAATTTGGGATAATTTTGTCCTCCAGGGGACATTTTGCAATGTATAGAAACAGTTTAAGTTGTCAGGTAATGACATCTAGTGTATACTGCCCAGGGATGTTGCTAAACATCTTACAATGCACAGGACAGCCCATGTATACACACCCCAAAGAATTATCCTGCCCAAAATGTCTACAGTGCAAAAGTTGAGAAAACTTGATTGACCCAGAGTACAGGGAATTGGCCGCAGGTGCAAAAGTATGCTTCTTTTAGCTATAAAAACAGAGTGAGTACAAAAATAGGGCAAGGAGGGGTTGGGGATCTAGCTCAAGTCCACTTGCCCAGTAAGCACAAGGCCCTAAGTTCTATTCCCAGCCCCCTCAAAAAAAATTTAAAGCAAAGCTCTGGGAATGTAGCTCAGTGTGAATACAATGGGTTCAATTCCCAGTACAAAAAAAAAAAAAAGATAGTGGAACTTTTAAGAGAGGAAGCCTAGTGGGAAGTAGTTAGGTTATTGGGAACACTATGGTCAGAAAGGGTTAATGCTGGTTGTGATTGTTCTCACAAGGGTAAGTTATTACAAAATGTTCTTGTCTTGCCACATGATATCTCCTTCTCACATGTGTTCCTGCCATGATGCCATTTGTCATGTTGTGATGCTCCTTGGTGAAAGCCATGGAGCCTCTCACCAAAGCTGAGAAGATACTAGTGTCATACTGTTCAATCTCCAGAACAGTGAGCTAAATAAATCTCTTTACTTTATAAAGTATACAGCCTCAGGTAATTTCTTACAGCAGCAGAAAATAGACTTCTGAAAGCCCCAAAAGCAATGTTCTCATCCTGCTTGTTTCTGGAATTTCTGAAAGGAGACTTCAGAACAACAGTTGTAGAAACGCTGTCTAGACTAATATGAGCAAGAAAAACTTGCCCTCATATAGAAATAAGTTTCAGCAAAGAGGGCTATGGGAAGACAGAGAAATAGAAAGATACAAAATCATGGACTGTATGCAGAGAACATGCTTCAGAAGATGCACAGAAAAGAGCCAAAAGATTCTACTTAGATACTCACAAATAAGGTAACTGGGAAAAATTAAAAGTCAAATGTCTCTGAGGTAAAAGAAATCTGAAAAGCATCAGGGCTGAGAGATACTTGGGTGGGCCTTAACTCCATTGAGAGAATTATTCTGGTGCTCCCTGGATAGTCCCAAGGTTGGGGTACAAGAGAGATCTAACTTTACATCTGGGGTTTTAGTCATTAGGAAAAATACCCTGAGTTGGGCAGGCTGACAACAAGAAACCTAGAGAAGATCTTGAAATATGATCCCAGAGAGTGTGATTGAGGGAGACAGATGAGAGACACTAATCTGGACTGCAGCAAGTCTGAGGGAAGTGACAGCAGCCTGCATACATTTGGAATGTGTGAACAAAGTTGAAGGGAATAGATCTGGCTGGATGGGCTGGATTAAAGAGATTGCAGGCAAGAGAATACTGAATCTCAGGGGGACAACGAATCAAAAGGGAATCTGGGACAGTAAAGACCATCTCCATCTGTAGTTCAAATTTTTTTGAGTGACTTGGTGCCAAAAACTACTCTTGCTTGGTTAGTGGAAAAGGTAAATTCCAAGTAATCACAATATTTGTATCAGCACACTCTCTCCCTCTTCCTTCCTCTCTCTCTCTCATTCTCTCTCTCTCTCGCTCGCTCGCTCGCTCTCGCTCTTGCTCTTGCTCCCTCATTTTTTGAGAAAGGGTCTTCTTATGTAGTTCATGCCAACTTTGACTTTGAACTCATCATGTAGCTCAGGCTGGCCTCAAACTCACAGCAATCCTCCTGTTTCACCCTCCCAAGTGCTGGGATTATAGATACGCACCATCATGTCTGCTTCATATCAGCTCTTATGTCCTAACTATCTTTACCAAGAGCTGTCTCTGGAATATAGTCAACCATCAGAGTAATACAGTGCTTTAGGAAAAGAGAGGTCTCTTCCAGGTATGTTGGAAGAGAAAACTTCACAAAGATTGATTGGATGACACCGTTTATTGAAAAAATTTTTACTAAGAAAGCAAAATATGTAGATGGTCATGCTAGGAAATTTTGCAAATATAAAGGAAATACTCAACTTGGTCCCTTTTCTCCAATAGTACATAATGTCCTTCAAGAAACATGTTGCTGGACCCAGGTGCAGTCATGCACGCCTGTAATCCCAGCACTGAGGGAGGCTGAGGCAGAAGGACTGCAAGTTCAAGCCCAGATTGGGCAATTTAATGAGACTTTAAAAAAAAATAGAAGGAGCTGGAGATGTTCCTCAGTAGAAGAGCACTCCTGGGTTAGATCCACAGTAACACACACACACACACACACACACACACACACACACACACACACATGCCATGTCATGTCATGTCATGTTGCTGTGTGCCGAGGCAACAGCATCACAAGTTTGAGTCCCACCTGGTAAACTTGGTGAAAGCTTGTCTCAAAATAAAAAGGACCAGGAGTGTAGCTCAGTGGTAGACAGTCCTGGGTTCAATCCCCAATACTGCAAAAAGAAAGGGGTAGGGGAGGGTAGAGGAAGGAAGCTGAGAAAATAAAACAAAGGAAAAGCCAGGTATGATAATCCTAGCAGTAGCCTGGGCAACATAGTGAGTTCAAGGCCTGCCTGAACTACATAGTGAGACCCTGTCTCAAAAACCAAAACAAAACAAAAAAAGAAGAGAAAAGAAACATGACAACAGAACCGGCCATCATTAGTTGGATCACTGATGAACGTAGGCAATCAGACAGTGGACTTCCAGAGAAACTTTGGGAAGAACCAGGCTCACAATGATAGCTGAGATTTAGCAAGCCAGAATAAAAGAGGATGGTCTCCTTGAGGGAATGGAACAACCAAGACCATAGTTTGGGCATAAAAAAAGATCTTGTTAATGAATCGGAATGGGAGGATCTTTCTTTAGTGCCCCAAGAATCATCCTACATGGACCACCACAGAATAAGTTACTTACCATTTCTGCCTACACATAAGGTCAGCTTTCGAGCACTCCTTTACTAGGTTAGATAAAACCCTTTCTGTCCCCTGGCTTGACCCCAGATTTATTTTGACTTCCTCTCCAAACTGGCTCAATTGGCTGGCTCCTCAAGATGACTTTCTGATAGTTGGATTATGTTCCATCACCCATCATCTTCTTTCTTTCTCTTTTTTCTTTCTTCTTTCTTCTTTCTTTCTTCTTTCTTTCTTTCTTTCTTT
>PVJO010025182.1:0-23212 GCA_004026905.1 Hystrix cristata | reverse complement strand
TTATTTTAAATGGTTTCATGGTCATGCATTGTTTGCAAAGTAAATGAAAAAGCTGACCTTCCTGGAGGCTCTAGCAGAACTCTGTCAGATAACAGGCTCATGGCAGGCCAGTCACAGTTTTGTATGCCTGGGATGGAGGTGCCGCTCTGGCCCCAGGCCACCTCCAGACCTTCAGCACAGTAGTTCATGCTTCCAGCCTACTCAGGGAACAGATTACCCTACTTACCTCCCTGGGTTTATGGTCTGTCACCTATCTGGCCCTTAACAGGTAAACACCTCTCCCTGGCCAAAAGCAACAGAAGTGGAAAACTTGGCCGCAGCTGGAGTGCTGTTGTCATCTGCCTTTTCCTATGCCAGAGCTGCATTCCAGCTGGTTCCCAGGGCCTGACTTCCAGCGCCATCTTTGCTAGCCTTGGTCTCAGCTTGTGTCTTGTGAGGGAATTTGGACTCTCCTCTGTCTGGCTCATTGTGCCCGGCTTTCTTGGTACCCTGTCATTGATCTTTATCCTCCAGACTCTCTTTATTTTTCTTCTTTCTTGGAGTGGATTTTCAGTTTTCCGCAGGGCTTCTCACTTGCCAACCTACTGTGTCTTCTAGCCTTGCTCTCCATTCTTCCCCACCCCCAGTCTATTCTGCCTTGCTGAACTCTCTGATGCTCAGTGTTTCAACTGAGCCCAGGGGGACTTGGCCAGCTGACAGTCCTTTCCCACCTAAGGAACCTATCAATCTTGTCTCCTGTTCCCTGGGATGACACGTCTGGCCCCCAGTTACTTGGGAGAGAGGATTCTTCTTATAGATTTGTTCTAATGTAACCTTCTGGTTTCTTTTCTTTGATTCAACTCTTCTTTGCAATTTTTCTCATGACAAATTTTGTGTTAGATGCACAATATCACACCAAAACACTTATTTCGTGTACTGTTTTAGTGAAGTTATGGAACCTAGACCAGCCCCATTTTAGATGTCATTCCTCTATGATATTTAATCTGTTAACATGTTATGGAGGCAATCATAAATAGAATGGGAGAAATGTTTACTAGTGGACAGTACTGCTTTAGGTTTTCTACCCATCCTCTGTTTAGGTAGAAATTTAATAGGTGTCTTACAGGCATTGTTTGGATACGTAGACTTCTGCACATAGACTATTATTTTGTTTTTGAAAAATACGGACCTGTGCTTCTTGTACATTATTGTGTTGTATGTTTATGTATCTTGTACTTTGTGGAAAAAATAACCCTTAAAAATTTTTTATGTATTTCTTGCCACCTCACAGACTTTGTTTTGGTGTTTCTTTTGTTTTGTTTTGTTTTTTAATGAACTTAAATCACTTGCCGTGATTTAAAACCAGAAATTTTCAACAGAAATCCAGATTTCTTGTGTTGAAAAACTTTGAAACACTGTTACTGGGCAGAGGACTAATATCTAGAATATATAAAGAACTTAAAAAAAAATTAGACAACCCAGTCAAAAAATTGGGCAATTGAAATGGCCAGAAGAAGTACAGATGGCCAATGAGTACATGAAAAAATGTTCC
Source organism: Hystrix cristata (assembly GCA_004026905.1). Lineage (NCBI taxonomy): Eukaryota > Metazoa > Chordata > Mammalia > Rodentia > Hystricidae > Hystrix > Hystrix cristata. The sequence continues at coordinate 21,681 of PVJO010025182.1, read as the reverse complement.
ACTTCTTTGGTCAGTAGAGTAGTGTAAACTAAAACCACTGTGTTTCTTCACAAGCAGCGGCTGCCCCGGGAGGCGCTTGCGGGTTTGACAGCGCCCCACGCCGCAGTGCTGCCTGGCTGCACAGGCGTGTGAGCCTGCGACCTCAGCTCCAGAGGACACGGGCGCTTGGAGCCAAAATGGTAGCGGCATAGATTTCTACCCAGCAGCCATTTCTATTCTGAAAGGAAGTGACCATGTCCTCTCCCCAAATACAAAGAACAACAATCTTCCATATCTCCTACCCGGAATAAATCATTGTTGACTGTTTTTGTTTTTTGGTTTTTTTTTTTTTGATGTTTCTGTTTTAAGGTTTTCCCCCCAACTAACACTATTTTTTATCCTGTAGAGTTTTATCCTGTAGAGTTTTTTTTACATTACATATATATATTCCTGGTTATGCAGGGGTTAATTTCTCCCTCAATAAGTCCCCATATTCTTGAAGATTTTTCTCCATTTTTTCACAGAGATATAAGAGTCTCAGATTTGTAAAGTCCAGTCATCTTGTGATGAGGGCATTAGTGGGGTTCTGATCAATCCATCAGGCTTCTCTCTGGCCATAAGCCCAAGTCAAAAACATGGTCATCACTTGATTTCACAGTGGTTTAAATAGGACAAAGACACAGTTCTAAGTCCTTTGTACTTAATTTATAAGTATTCGCCAACGTGTAGAGCATTTCAAAGAGTTGGATTCATCCTACTCCTCACCTTGATCGGTGGGGAAAGTGCCTGAGGCCAACTTCAAGCTGTGGAAGTGAGAAAGGAGTAGAAGCAGCACTGGGAGACCAGCTTGCCCAGAGTGGTGTGCCGGCCCGGTCGCACACCAGCTTCACTCCCGGATCTTTGGACCCACGAGCCCGCCCCTCGTGGTGAGTGTGACTCCATTTGCCTTTTGCTCAGATGACTTACACGATTATCGACTTGGACTTGTAATTGCTGTGCATCTTAGCAATTGAATCATAGTTTGGCATTTAGTATGCAGATCATTTAGAAATTAGTACTTAGGTTCCTCTGTGTGCTCCTGAAAGAGAACTTAATCCATAATGGATTACTTCAGTCACTTAAAACCCAGAGCTCGATGTTTTGGGGTGTAATCAGTGTTCAGCTGAAGCCAGTTTCTTCCTTATTAGTAATACCCACTATCCTAGTAATCTTAGGGATTCGCTAGGATTCTGGGGCTTGTTCTGGAAGCCTCATTTCATCTCATATCTTGGTGAGGGAGTAGAAGGTCCATTCTGCAGTATTCATGCTAGCAAATATGTAAAGATGAAATCTGTGTCTCTCCTACCCGGCTACAAGTTACAAGCACCATTCGCGGGGCTAGCAGGATGCGTACTAGTCACTGCGGGCCCTTGCTGGTCGCACCTCGGGATTCAGACTCCAGCCTTTCTGTCCACTTACACAGCTCTTGTGGTATGTTCAGCATATCTTAGCACCTGTGACCTTCTCTTTCCCCGCTTCTCTTTCCCTGGTGTTTGTCCCCCATGCACATCCTGTCCTTCATGGGGAATGTGCTTACCTGCAGTACCTGCAGCCGTGGGCTGCCTCTGTAGCTAATGCAGGTTGTTACTGTCTTGGAGTTGAATTCAAACGTGCCCGAGTTACACTGCACCTTTGTTGTTGTTCTGTACTCATGGAAATCACTGTTGTTGTTATTCCCAAACATAAACGTCCATAACTCACTTCAGTAGAAAATTCCCCTACCTAAGAGGGGACTCAGGGTTAGACAGCTAAGTTTAATACACTCTTGGCCTTAGTGCTGCGTGAAGTAGCTGTTATCTGAGATTCTGCTTTGAGAGCTAGCAGGAAATCCAGTGTAGCTAGACTGGAGAAACTGAGGCAGGGAATGAAGAAGGTGAATTCAGACAGAGAAGTAGAGGCCAGATATTGTAAGGTCAAGTAGTTTATGACAGTTTGTGTTTTGTTCTAAGTGCCATAAATCATTCTAAAATTTCAGCTGCCGGGCAGGAGATAGACTGTGGTAAACAGTGTGGGATCTGGGTAGTGGGACAGAGAGAGGGGTTCAGGGCTCTGCCGGACTCGGATGGAAGATGGTGGAAGTTTGGAGAAGGGCACTTGGAGTGGGCTGAAAGAGTTTCAGGTTCACACTGTGTTTTGAAGGTAATGCTGACAGTGTTTTTGACCGGATTAGATGTTGTGTGTAAGGGAAACAGATGTTGAGAAAGCTCTCTGGCTTGAAGTATTCAACCTTTATTGATTCCTTTCCCTCCGTACACCAATTATCTAAGTTATTTCTACTTGAAGAAGTCACCTGGGAACTGTCCCCTCCTTTGCTTAGTGGCTTCTCATTCTTCTCTTTTCTGTCACCAACCACGCTAGAGGCTTACAGAAGACACCTGCCTGGTGAACTTTCTACCAGATTGTGAAAGCCATGAGCTTTCATTGAACTGCTCTGGCTGACCAAAGACCAGGCTATTTCCACACAGTTTATTCAGTGAGAAGGAGGGCGTCCTAGCTACTCTGCCCTCGCCCCAGTCACACACACTCACTCGCTACGGTGCGCTTGTGTTGGAGAAACGCAGATGCATCGCCGGCATCGAAGCATTGGCTCTGTACATCTCAGTTCCAGGGCTCGCTCCATGTGTCTGGTAGGAGCCTGCCTTGGAGTTCTGCGCCTGCCTCACTTGTGTAAATCAGTACTAAATAAATATGTTTTCAATAATGCTAACATTTTTATTTCAATGTTATAACTGTATTTGATAATGATTTTCATCACTTTGCACTGGTAAGCAGACTCTTTTCCTTTCACATTGAAAGCGGTGACATGCAAGCTCTCAGGAACCTGGTTTTTCACTCCAGTTTCAGTTTTCAAGGGCTGGCCCTGTCACCGAGCTGCCACACTGTCCCCTGTGCCCCTGTGCCAGGGTCAGGCCTTTGCCATTCGGCCTCACGAGCCATATGCTTCCAGGTACTGGAAGGAACAGTGTGCAAAGGATGGAAAATCCTTTAAGAAAAATTAACATCCTATTGAAATAATAAATCTAGGATTTTCATTGTGTTGACTTTAATAATATGTTGTTATGAACCGTACTTCACAAAGGGAATTAAATTTCCTTTGAGTATCACCATGGACTTTTAGAGACCAGGAATGATTTACTTGCTTTGTGTCTGAGATTAACCAAGTTAAGAATGGAAAAATACTATGAGGTCATAAGAGACTGTTCCCTTCCCCACTGCAGGATTATGTGCTACAGTATATTTCCTAATCTTTGTTCTTTTTAATAACATTCTTCCTGTATTCATTTGAAAGTCATTATTCCAAAATATTTCCATGAAATTATAATATCAAGCATGATTTCAGAGGGAGATAAGTCTGTAATGTTTGTTTTATAATACAAGTTTATTTTTTTAATATTGAGCAATGTTTATTTCTTTAAAATGGGACAATTCCACCCGTCCTCGGCAAGTTTAAATCACAGCAGCATTTTCTTTTATTTGAGTAACTCTCACTATTATTTTTGGAGTAGTGCTATTTTGTTTGGAACATACTGTGAACCATGGGTCATTTGTCAGATGTACTTTATAAAGAAATTAGAATGTACCTAAGCCAATGGGCAGGCGGGTCATGGTTTGTTTCCTTTTTTGGTTTCCCGTTGTTTTAGTGTAAGAAAAGGCAGAACCCAAAGACTCCTGATACACAGGAATGTGAATAACTTGAACAATAATTTGAATAATTTACATCTCTCAGGTAGTTTGGAGATGCATATCGAGACTTGTAAAGCCTCTCAGCAGGTGACATCTAGCCGGGCATGGTGGCGCACCTGTAACCCAGCACTTGGGAGAATGAGGCAGGAGGATCACCCCAAAGTCCAGGTCATCCTGAGCTACACATTGAATTCAAGGCCAGCCTGAACTATGTAGTGAGAGTCTGTCTCGAACAAACAAACAGACAAACAGAACAGCAGGTGACATATGCTTGTGTCCAGGATTCCAAGAAGATAGTGCAGCTAGGACTTAATTGCCAACTTTCTCAAAGTTCAGGATGCATCTATAACTTGCAACTAGGGAATAGTTTAAATCTGTCATTGTGCTGGTTATTACGTGCATCGTGAATGCATTAATACATGATACCACTGCCCAGTGCCGTTGCAAACTGGAGGACTTTAAGAAAACCAAATAGCTAACTTTGGGAGCCAAATAACCCTGATGTTACAAATCACTTTGGTTAGATTCCCATACTGTCTTACTAACAGCCTGCAATTAAATAATTACTTGAATTAATAAACAATAATCTTTTCAGCCACCTGGACAAAGTGCTAATTTGCCACTTTGAAACTGGCCTGGCCCATCAATGCCTCCAGGAAGTCAGATTTCCTTAACACAACACCTGCTTTCGATCAAGCTGCTCGGGTCCTCCCTTCCCTCCCTGCTCTCCTCACACCTCCCCGTCCTAACTTCATGCTTCCACAACCTCTTGCCTTTGCCCCTGTGGATTCTTCTGCAGCCACACCTTCTCCCATCCTGCCCCGTGACTTCCTGTCTCTCCTCCACGCCTGCTGTGATTTAGAGATGGTTTGGTTACCAAGCTCACGTGCTGGCAGTTTGGTCTCCACCGTGAGAGTGTTGAGGAGGAAGAGGAGGAGGAGGGGGAGGAGGGGGAGGAGGAGGAGGTGGCAGCCGCAGAGCGGGAGGAGGAAGGAGGAAGAGGGGCAGGAGGAGGGGAGGAGGAGGAGGATCTATCAGAGGCAGGGCCTAGTGGAGGTCATCAAGGTCCACCCTCTTCACAGGTTAATGCTGCTGTGTGGAAGGGTCCAGTTTTGGGGCCTGGATGGGTTTCCATGAGCAGAGGCACTCTCAAGGCAGCATGACAGGTCCCCCGAGCCCTGTTCCCTGCACCCCGCATTCTTTCATGTGCACTTCTGTCCCCATGATACAGTCCAGCAGGCCCTCCCCTGAGCCCGTAGACACTGGCACCCTGCTCCTGGCCCTCTGGTGCTGTGAGCTGGAAAAACCACTTTTCCTTGAAAATTACCCAGCCTTAGGTATTTGTTATAGCAACAGAAAACAGCAGAGACAGGCTTTTTCAGGACAGCCTTTTTGGACTTGATTAGTTAATATTCTCGAAATAGTTAATATTCTATGGGGCTTTCAACATGAGATGGTGCTTTAGCCATCTCTGCAGCCTTCTCATCTTGTACCTACTAAAGTGTCTAGCAGATGTGTAGTAGCAGGAATATCATAAATCTTAGTGGGATTTGTCAGTAAGTAAATAAGTGTTAGGAGAATCACTATGTGATTAGAATGATCAGTGTCTTAATCACCCTGTCCGGTTTCCTATTCTGATTCTTCACGTCTCACACATGTGAAGAGATCCTAAGTATCGTATTTTGGTACAAGGCCTTTTTTATTTACTTCAAATTCAGTGGTAGAATTTTATTATAATAAACTTGGATAAAATGATCCGATCTTGTGTAATGATAAACTAAATACTGTAGATGTGGCATTCTATGCATTTGTCTGAGTAAAGAGTGATACAGTGTCCGAGGGACTCTGAGAAACCCCGAAGAAACAGCGACCGCTAAAAGCGAAGCGTAGCACATGAGTTCTCCGGAGCCAGGTGTCTCGTGGAGGGGAAATGACACATGAAACAAGGCTGGAAACAGTGTGAGCTGCACACAGTGCTGCCGAGAAGCTCGGGTTCCTGTGATATCATTCTCACGGCCGGGCTGAGCTCGGTTGGGGACGAGCGGGAGGGAAGATTTGGTGGGATTTGGAAGACAGGCGAGGTGGCCAGCAGGATGGGAGCGTCATGGCAGACACGGGGGCTGCGGAGGGCCTCGTTCTGCGGCATGACAGGGTTCCCTCAGTCCTCCCTTCTCCATCCGCCTCTGCTCCACACACTCCCGTGTGGTGTGCCTGTTCCTCCACACACACTCACACTAGCTGACTTCTTGGAAAGCATCCAGGAGGAAACATGTAAGACACTTCCTGGCCGGCGCAGAAAATTGTGCAGCATGAAGTTCCTTTGTTGCTGGGCCGCCCATCTGTTTCCTGGTCCTCTCACAGCCCCTCGCTTGCTTGTCGCAGCAGCCCTGCTCCTGCCGCCTTGACCCTTGGACCATCCCGAGGCCCTGCCTGCTCCCCCCCTCCCCGGACTGCCTGCGTGCTCCCTTCCGTGGTCTGTGGCCTCCAGGCCTGTCTGTCCTGATTCCCACCCCGCCACAGTGCCTGGCTGCCGCTTCTCGCTCACACGCGTGGCTTGGAGCATGGCAGGGCCCTGTCTGTCCTGACCTCTCGCACAGATGGGTTTCAAACCAGCTTCCGGTTCTGTCCTAGTGCCGGGCTGGCTTGTTATAACAGACTCACTTGTGGGAGCCCTGAAAAATATTTGTGAGAGTACTATGAAAAAAAGAGATAAAGCTGGTCTGGGACAAGATTCTCAACACAGGTTGAAGTTCACGTTTTATTCTTTAGACCAATGGTCTCAAAGTGAACGACGTGTGCCCAAACCCGGCAGGACTTGGGTTTAATGTATCTGTCTTTGATTTGTTTCAAAAAATTATTATTTAAAATACAATAGGAATGGGGAATAATAATACAAAGTAGATTAAAAAGACACATATTTAAATAATTTTGAGCTGACCCGCATCCCTCCTTATGCCAGAGAGCTCCATGCCCAGCTTGTGGTAACAGGTGTCTGGAGGGAAAGGGACAAACACCACTGCGTGGAAGGGCTGATGATGGCCTCTCTAGTTTCCAGCGTGCACCAAAATAACATTCACAAAATGGTCAAGCAACTGAAAAAAAAAAAAAAAAGGAAGCTGCAAATGGAAGCTGCTGCCAGTGTGGTCAGAAGCGACTCAGAATCAGCTAAGGCAAGCTCAGTCCTCAGCCACACTTAGAGCCCAACTCAGTGGTATTTAATCAAGTACAGCAGACATGCCACCAAGAAGAACTGATATATTCTGAGACTATTAGAAAGGCAGATGCCTTCAAATTTCTTTGACAAAGAACCTCGCCCAATATGTATATTCTGAGTATGCTGTTACCACAGTTGACCAGCCATTTAGCACACTGTTCATTTCACTTTGTACTCAACCTGTAAAATCTCCACTTTTATTATGTTTATCTATCTCTATATGATTATATAATTTTATGCATAAATAATTTTCATATTTGGGGCATATGATCAGAAAGTTTTTCGTGTTTGGGATTATTCTGTACTCATCTAATTCAAAATTTTAAAAATCGAAGATACACTCAGTGAAGGACAGTCTCGCTGTGGGGAATGTCTTTGTAAATGTGGAATTTCCTAAAATTTGTTCTCATAAATTTGGTTACAGAGTACCATGGTTAGCTTCTCACTTGAAATTATAACCTCCCTCAATTTTTTAAAATAAAGAACTCAGTTTTGTTAGAAAATTAAATTATGTGCTGTTTTCTTGGATATGCTGAGTCTTAGAGTTTATATGAACTAAATTTTGAGTTACTGAGAAACTTTTCACAATTTTCACAATTTTTATTATACATTTGAGCTTTGAAACTCAAAAGAAAAAGGAGGATAACAGTAACCCAGTCTGAAATGTCTATAAATTATTTACGTTGACAAATTGATTTCTAGTTACTATGCCTTCTGCCCATTCTACAGATACACCCAGTAAAGGGCTGTGAGCAGAGCACCATCACATCTTACATGCGTGGAATGGGTTTACCCTCCAAAGAGGAGTGGTAGCTATAAAATCAGCTATAAAATCACTCTGTTCTTGGGAAGTTCTTCAGGAAAGGGCTTGGGCAGCATTATGAAATGCTGTCTCTAACATCGGTCCCTCTGCCACACAGTGACAGCAGTGCGGCTCTCCGAGCGGACACCGAGGCGTCTGCCTTTCGGCCCCTCTCGCGTCGTGAACTTGGGCCGCCCTGCACCCCTCCCAGTCTGCTCAGGCGGACTTCAAGCTAAATCCACGGCCCAAAACTCATTCAAAGCTTATCCACAGTTCGTTAAAACGTATTTGGATTTGTTCGCGTAATAGTTCCCCGGAAACTTTAAAAAAAAAAAAAAAAAGTTGTTCGCCTGGAAAGAAAATAAAGTTTATTTTCGTTTATGGTAATTTTGGTGACTATAAAGCATCTAAAATGAGTCACGCAAACTTTGACCTTGAAAATTCCCATTTCCTTATATTAGTGATTTTAATATTGTTCCACTTCAATTTGAAGTAAGAAACTTTAATTATTTTTTGTTTAATTTATCCTCCCCTTTTTATTTTTATTGTTTCTTTTGGCTTCTGTTGTCCTATCCTGAATCTCCAAAATGTTATAAGTTTTAGAATCAGAAACATCGTTGGCCGTATTTTCCCTTTGGAGTCCCAGGAAGTTAATTAAATTGGGGCTCCTAGAGCCCCACAGTCCCCTCCTGTCACTTGGGCGGAGGACAGATCGGAACCGGGACCTGAGGGGCCGGCTGCGGAGCACAGGAGTCTCCATCCGGGCTCTGCCAGGGCGGAGAGTTAAGGTGGTAGCAGTGACTTCACGCACTGAGTTTCTCGCATTTGTTCTGGGCGTGCAAAGTGCAAGGGCACAAGAGTTCCCTACGTCCCTCAGAGCCGGTGGTGTTCTCACTGTGGTTATGTGGGCGTGGATTTGATGGCAGGGCTTCTAGGAGAGAAATGGTGCAGGATAGTGGTAAGAGCAGCGTAGAAACCAGGTCTCCTTGGACACAGGGGCGGGCGAAGGAGGACTGGAAGCAGCTGCATCGGAAGACCAGGGTCACTTGCGTGGCAGTCCCCAGGGCTTCTCCCTCCCCGCAGCATCATCTTTCACTCAGAGTTAAGTAAGTTCATTTCTCCAGCCTGTATAGTCCTCACTTATTTCTTTCTAGTAGAATCTTGGGATTTTGATACTGAGATTTGAGACCTATTTTCATTCTGCAGGTAGATACTGCATGAAAAGCAAAACCAGACAAACGTAGAGCTTGAAAGACTATTTTCTAGATTAAACTGAATGATACAGTCATTCAGGGGCAAACTAAAATGAAGACCGTTCCTACATTTGCTAAAGACAATTGGAGTATTCACAGCTGCGTTATTAAACATGCCTAGCAATTGTTTATTCACCAGGCACAGTTCAAATTCTTAAAAAACAAAACTAGACAAACATTGTAGATCTTGAAAAACTATTTTCAAAATTAAAATGAATGAAACAATTGTTCAGAAGCAAACCAAAATGAAAGGAGAGCTCTATCCCTACATTCACCGAAGAGAGTTGGAGTATTCACACATGTATTATTAGGAAGGCCTGTAAATGCTTGTTTCCTTTATATATGAAGTATTACAAATAGTACAAGATTATTCGAACATATAATATGTATAAGTACTATATAAATGATTTAAATTATATCCTCATATCTGTATTATGAGTGAATAGGTGGTGGTATCAGTTTTTTCACCCAAAGACATTGAGGCAGGAAGAATTTAACTTTCCTGAAGTCAGAAGTCTGACAAACCACATAACAGGTCCTTCTGCCCCAGACTCCAGGCCTGAATTGCAGTCTCCTGTCCTCTTTTAACCCCTAATTCTGTGCTAGCAAAATGCACCTGTATTCCTGGTCATTAAAAGGTTCAACGTTTAAACGAGGTACAGGGGGCTGTATTTTCCCACTTGAGCCCCACAGAGGACGTAGGTTAGAGGCTGGCAGTGAGTAGCCAGCGCCTTCTTGACTGTGAGTTCTTGCTGAGGCTGGATGGGAGCAGCATCCTGCATTTTTCCTGGTGCAATTTGGAAGTGGAAGCTTCACGTCCACGGTAGCAGGAACCACACTAGCAAAGGAGAATCAGCACTTTTATTTTTCTTTTTTTTTTTTTTTTTTTTTTTTTTGTGGTGCCGGGGATCGAACTCAGGCCCTTGTGCTTGCAAGGCAAGCACTCTAATCACTGAGCTAAATCCCCAGCCCAGAATCAGCACTTTTGTGAATTCACATCCTGCCCAAAGCATACACCTTAATATCTAGCCATTTTACTTCAATTATCTTGCTATAGTTAATACTTAACATTTTCTTGGTAAGAAGTCTTTTTAACAGTATTAATAAATGTTACCTAACCAATTAGTCTAATAGGAGTTTTACTTTTAAAAATGGTTCTATAAAATATTTTACATTTAATGACTGATATACACATGGACTTGTAAAAGTACCTTTCATAATTGTGTTAGGAGTGTAATAAAATTAAGTTAAATTTTAAGAAATGTCAGGGGTTTTTTTATTGCAGGGAATTTAAATTTGTTGCGGAAACCGAAGTGTCCTCTGCTCAGAGTTACAAGCCCTGTGTATCCTAGCTCGCACATCTCTTTCTGTTGCTGAGTGTTTTTCTAAATATAATCACAAAGGATGCACTTCCTTTGTTTAAAACCTCATTCTGAAACGAGCTCCACGTGAGCATCCACAGGGACACCAAACCAAACCAAAGACACTGTCAAGATGCTTGTATTTGTTTGAAAGTACTTAGTTGCTTATATTTACATGATACTTTTGTCCTGTCTCAGCAACCTGAAGCTTTACAGGTGACTTCATTTTGCAGTGTTTCGTCATTTTAAAGAGTTAACGAGGCCCACTCGGCACGGCTCCATGGGGCAGGCCAGTCTTGGGCTAGGTGTGTACAGTGGGTGGGACGGTCGTCGTGGTTCCATGCTCAGCTGAATCATAATGCCAACCTGAACGGAGGCTGTAGTTGTGCCAAGCACCATGCTAAACCTTTCATGGAAACTGCCCAATTTAACCTCACAACAGATCTTTGAATGAGCTACTCTTTTTGTCCCTATTTTTATTTTATTTTATTTTTTTTTTTTTACCAAGAACATGCATTGGTACATTGTATACATAATGATCCCATTTATCATGGTTATTTTGTACCTATACATGATGTATCTTGGTCCCCCACCCCCTTCCCTACCTCTCCCTTCCATTCCCCCCTTTGCTTGTCCCTATTTTTAAAAGGATAAAACTGAGTTTAAATTGCATTTATTTAACTTGACTAAGGTCATGTGTATATTAAGTGGCAATAAACTGCTTAAGCCTTAACTCCAGGCCAAGATCGTGAATATTATACTGAGTAAAACATAACTAAACAACAAATGTATTATTAAAAATTACTTAAGTCAACATCTTGTAAATACTATTTTATCTAATTAATCTTTAACACAAGAGATATTTTCCCCATTTCTCATTGATTTTCTCTTCCCAGTAGCTGTTAGATTCTTTTCATTAACTATAGGTCAAGCAGTTAATAATCTTTGAACAAGCCTTTTAATTTACCAGCTAAGCTTATTTATTAACAACAACAAAAACAAAAACAACCTGTTTTCCAGGAATCTTTTTCTAATTAACAATTGTCCTATGATCTCAGTGGAGTATGTTTTAATTTCCTTCAAGACCTCTTAAGAGACTGATTCTCTAAGTAACTTGGAAGATTTATGAACGAAGAGATTTTACAGTCTACCCACTTGTTCCCGTTAAAACTAGATGAGTTGTAGAATTTGTATTTTTTTCTTTTTTTAGTTTAGAGAAATATCACAGTTATAGAAAATTATAAAGAATGCAACAAATATTTCCAGAATAAACTACTGTTCTTATTGTCATTTGTTTCAAATGTTTTGCTAAGCAAACATCAGACACATAAATTTCTTTTTAATATTTGTTATTGTTAGTTTGTGGCTATGATGATCTAGAAAATGCTAACTTATAAGGCTTTGTGTATCATTTTAAAACAGCAAATAAGAAATTTAAAATAATCTAGTTCAAGGACCTTCATGCTAAAACAATTATTTTAGTATTTGTTGTGCAGAGTGACCATGGGCTTGGGCGCAGACAGTCAGAGGCTGTTTAATCTCCCAGACTTTAGTATTACTCATTAATCTCTGTGCCCTTCGGTCAGAAATCTGGGGAAGAACAGCCTGGACTGAGTGTGATGAGATCCATGACCTTGTTTGTTTTTCCATTGTGCATGAAGCTGAACTCTTAAAAACTCAGAAGCATTCTGCAAAAATTAACACTGATTGTGAGGTTGGTAGAAAAGGGGATGGGAACGAAGTCTAAAGTACACACTGAATTCCAAAATTAGTCACTGATCAGTGTGCCGCCCAGCGGGGGCTCTGGGGAGCCCTGGGGGGAGCCTGGCCTGTGGGTTGTAGGCTTGGCCTTGTACTGTGCACTCCGTGTGCCTGCCACATCCTTGGACAAAGAGCCAGGAGTGGCAGCTTCGTAAGAGTGCACTGGCTGACCTTAGTTTAGGATGCCATAATTCATGTGTGTAAACTTATAGACTCTACGGAGAAAGGCTTCTGGTCTTGCTGACCAGAATTTCTTGTGCACATGATCCAGACTTGAGAGTTTTGGACCCTCTTTCGTATGGCTTGGGAGGGTTTGGTTGAGCTGAGTGGGGGCAGAGGCTGTCAGCACCCCCATAGCGTGTCCAGAAGGCTTTCTCTAGGTCTAGCTTAGACAGGGAGCTTTCAGGATCTGGGGAGATAGACAGGGATGCTTGGATACCCCATGCCATCGGCCTCCCACTGAGTGTCAGCATAATGAAATCAGTCCTCTAGTGTTTTTTTAAATCCCATTTTAGTGAGGGAGCACAATATTTTAAAAGGAAATGGCAATTTTTAAAATCATGAATTTAATATAGTAATTTTTCATTTCATTTGAAATGACAATTTAATAGAGGTATGGTAAATAGCATGTAAATATATGAAGATAATTTAAAATTGGCAACATCAATATGCTAGAAATCTGAAGAAGATTTAAATTTCTTTCAATCCTACCTCCAATTCTGGGGACAATTCTAGATCAGTTAATTAGGACCCTTTTGCAGGGAGGCCTAGGTGCTTGATTTTTAAAGAACTGCTGGTGATGGCATGTGTATCCTGAGTGAAGAACCAGTGTTTCATGAAGTTTCAGCCACTGTGCACATATTATTTTATGTCTGATTTATGTACCCTAATTTAGTCAATTTTAGAGCACATGTTTTCTATGCTTCTTCATCGTGTACCGTTTCTTTAGATAGCAATGGCTGTGTATTTGTGCCTGGTTATTATGCCCCCCAATATGTTGAGTATTTCATTTGTCAGTCAGTAGAAAATGGTGGTGCTGTATCATGTGATTTTTGTTGAATCATTTCCAAATCAAATGGAAAAGAATGAACAGACCTTGCCATTCCTAGTTGGCCACGTGGCTTTCACGAGGCATGGAGCAATCCCAATACTATCAGCAGCCCGTTTGGTTTCATCACAACTTTCCGGGAATTGGGAATTCTCCTTTGCTAAACTTAAGTCTTCACTATTTGTAGGACTCTCAAAATGAGAAGAGAAGAAAAATGCTGGAAAGGGCTCCATTAGTAGAGTCATGGGTAACTCCCTGGAAGTAGAGGGGCATTTAGAGTGTTGTGTCTGTAATTAGATACAAGTAGGTTACTTTCATTTAAAAGCCACTTGCCAAATCATTGCCAACAAAAATATTTTAAGTGTAAATTAACTTTAGCAACCAAGAATGGATAAAAATTAACCACAATGGCTTAAGCCAGCCACATGCTACCATTTATAATACTCCAAATAAGCAAACAAAACCTTAGTGGCTCAAAATTAAATCAACAGTTGTAACCTGCTTCACGTTCTTCAAGTTTATATCAAACTCTGAATCTGAGAGATTGCTGAGAAATCACTTCCTCTGTGATGGTAGACCAGCTAGCTCCATAATGGAGAGCCAACTTCTCCGATTTCGAAAAGAGACCAGCCAGAGAATCTTTTTTTGAGGGGGGCAGGGGTAGTGTGCTGGGGATCGAACTCAGAGCCTTACATTGCTAACCACTGACCCCAGCCAGAGAATCTTAACTTGTGTTATCAGCCTTTGGCTGCAGAGAGCATGCTGCCAAGCAGAAAGCAGACAGCTGCCTGACAAGTATCCCCCAATCCAGGTGTTCTGAGGCTGTGTCAGTTTAATTTTCTTCCTCTTCTCCCTTCTTTGTGCCAGCACCACCACCAACTTTTGTAAGAAGGAGCATTTGTGCAGTGCTTATTATGCTGAGTACTTTATAGGACTTATTAATTTCATCTTTTTATAGCTCTTGGGGAGATACGTCACTATTCCCTTTTTCAGCTGTGGAAACCGAGTTTGGAGGGGGATGAATACCCAATTCAAGGTCACCGGGTCAGGAAGAGCAGGAGCTGGGGTTTGCGATGACTCAGATTCCAAGGTCTGTCCTTCTGAACTGGGCAGCGGAACGTCTGAGCAGACAGGCCCAGACCCTTTGGCTTACACGGTTGTCGGGCCTGTGGAGGGGACTAATTATTGCAGGAAGTGGCCCCAGAGTTGTGGACTGCTGCTTCTTAAGATCCTGCAGGAAGCCTTCCTGGACATGGAGGAAGTCTGTGGTGGTTTTATGACAGGCCATATCTATTAGACTAAATGAAAACGCAGACCCAGAGAGAAATGAGTAAACATCTATTTCCCAGAGGCTAGTTGTATTTGGTGAACAATCACATCACCAGGTTTCAATCTTCGTGTTCTTTTCAGTGATTTTATCCCTTGCATCTTCACATCCATGAGTCACCCAATTCGGTATGAGAGGTGGATAGCAAAGATTCATGGAAACATTAAAGGTTTTGAATGTAGATGTATCCGAGTTTGAAATCCAAGTCCACGAGTTACTATTTTTTAGAACTTGGGACACTAAGGTCCTTAATGTCACACTGTGCTTTGGTTTTCTTATATGTAAAGTGTATATAATAATAAGTTTGCAGGGTTGCTACAGATGAAATTATATATCTGCATATAAATGTGAGGTGTGATAAAAAATACAGATGTTTCAATTTTAAAATATTTATTATAGTAAAAGACACATTGCCATTATTCTCCCTCAGAACAGGCCCCTCACTTTGAACACATCCCATCATTCTTGCCACTTTCTGAAGCAGCCCTGGAGGTCCTCTTTCGTGAGTGTCTTTAGTTGCCCCATCATGACTGCCTCAATGTCCCGAATCCATTCAAAACATTTTCCTTTCATGGTCATTCTGACTTTGGGGAAGAGCTGGAAGTTGCACAGTACCAGATCCAGTGAGTAAGGTGGATGAAGAGATAGAAGCACCAGCCACGGGGACCTTTCTTCTTTGACTGTGCCTCTCCCAGTTCAGCAGTTCGCTGTGTTCCCATCCCAGGGACCTAAGCAGTCCGGCCCAGGTCACTGTCTTGCCTTCTGTTTTTGCTGATAGAGGTATCAGGATATATAACCCTGCTCGTCACAAGCCATCTTGTCAGTCTTAGGAAACAAGACGCACTTCCCACCTGCCTCTTCTCTTTGCATACCATTGATTTCTGTAGACTAGTGTGTTTTTTCTCCATGACCACTTTTCTGTGTCATAGTATAATCTTCTCCAAAAGATTGTCATCTTTAAAAAAAAAATCATTTTTGAAATAGGTCCTTAAGTCTCTGCAGAAGCACTCCGATTCTGTTTCTTTTTGTGTTTCGCCTGACTTCTACAGTCAGCCTTTTCCTCTCATAATTGGAGGTCCGACTTCATCTCTCCCTTGCTCGTTGTGTTCAGTTGCTCCTGGGCATTAGTGAGCACTGATTCCATACCGCGTGAGAACCGCTTCTTCCGGGCAGTGCGCGGGCCTGCACTTAGGCCTTGTGGCTGCAGCCGCATGGGGCTTTAAGCAGTAACCTGCAAGGACCACTTGCATCCATATTTGCCTCTGCACGCCAGCTCAAAGCTCACTATTTCAAGCGCAGAACTTGGTTTTGCTCTCTAAAATCTCTTTATTTTTAATTTGCCTATTAAAAACCATCCCTTGATTTTTGGACTACATGTAGTGCATTGCAAACTATCCACCTCCTCAGATACCAATTCTCTCTTTTTCTAGTTTTTAATGTTCTTCAGCTACTAACAGCATCCTTCCGGTCACCTGTAGAGGATCATAAAGGAAAGACCATAGACTTTATCTGGTCCAGTCATTTCCATTTTCCCCACATCTGCCCCCCTTCGTGCCTCATCTTCTGTATGCTTCTCACCAGTGTCTCCATATTCCCGAACAACAAGTGAAAGAGAAGATCTTGCCCAATTTTAATTCTAATTTCCTGTGTGACTAGGGTGATCGTGTTTACATAGGAGTGGAGATTCCAAAATGAAGTTGATAAAATAAAATGATGGTTGAGAGGTATAACTTTGCTTTGCTTTGCTTTTACTTGGGGTCTTTTAAATCAGAGGGAAAACAACTGAAGTTTGAAAAATTAAAGTTCTTTTTCAAAGTAATCACTTTTCTTGCTAAAATACAGTCCTGTTACAAGAGATAGGGATTAGTTCAAGCTCTGAGTTTAGTTTCATTGATTGAAATATAGATAATAACTTGAGATCTTAAGTGGTTTCACTGCCACAATAAATAGGAAAGTACTTTGAAAGAGGAATGTTCTGCAATACTACCTTCTTCTGCTCAGGCTGCTATAACAAATTCCATAGATTGTGTGGCTTTCAGCAGCATTTGTCTGTCACAGATCTGGAGACTGGGAAGTTCTAGAGCCATGTGCAGCAGGAGACACGGCAGGTGGCTGGTGAGGGCTTCCCTGTGTTCTCACGGGCTGAGGGAGGGCTCGGTGGCCTCGTTCACAAGGACACTACCCCGTGCATGAGAGAAGTGTGGGTTCTTCAAGACTGAGGTATTCCCCAGGGCGCCCCGCGCACCATCACCTACAGGATAGAGTTCCAGCATACGGAGTGGGCTGTGCAAACAGACTAAACTAAATACTCTTTCTTTTGAAAATGGTTCATGGTTTTCTTAAATAAGAAATCTCTGTATTACTTTCAGAGTCACCTTCTACTTTTCATTATTCTGAATTCAGGTGGCTACTAGATATTATATGAATGTGTCCAATGTAAAGTTATTTTTAATATGCTAGTGGGAAGGATTAACATTTTCTAGTTTATTTTTACAATGAACAAAGTCTCCATCAAGGAATACATATATTGATATATATAGATTTTAGTAGATGAATTAGAGCAGTTATGTTCTTACTAGTACCTTTTCCTATACTTAGCACAGACTACAGAATTTGTTTTGACTCATTATAGAGCAATTACGCCATTTCCTAGAAAGGGTGTAGCTCAATAGAAATAGTATAACGTTCAGGATGTAGATGTAGAATTTTATACCTTTGATTAAAAAAAAAAATGTAACCCATGTTCTTCTGTAATAAGCTGTTGCCCACCAAATCCAATGATCGTCTTCCATTTCTCGTCTTCCTTTGATACTGTTTACCCCATCCTACTTTGTGGGACTCTCTTCTTACCATTTTAATTAGTTTCAAATTTTTACTATGAAACCATGTACGCTTTTTAAAAAGTGAGCACTCCATATGCCCTCCCGACCTGATAACCGAAACGCCATCCCTAGGGTCTCTCGTGCCGTCCCCTGACTGTGTGCTTTTCCTGCCCAGCCGGAAGTTACACCATCCAAACCCGGGCATCGTCATCCCCACGCATCTTAATGCAGTTACTGTGCCTGTATATAAATGATGCCACTTGTGTGTGTATTCCGGTCTTAGTGCACAGTTCGGTCTCTGTCACATGGCCTGGCCCCATGAGGTCCCCCTCTTTGTGCTTGTTTCCTGGAGCCCTGTCATCCCATTTCCTCTTGTGACTGCACACGGTGCCTTACGCACTCCCTGTCCCGTGTGGCCCCCACAAAGCTCGCCTGCTGTTCTGAGTCCAGGCCTGCTGATTACAAAACCTGCCGAATATCTCCAGCAAGAGAGCCTCAATCACCATAAACCCATCCTTCAAACTGTGAGTTTACTCTCCTCTCTCCGGACCTGCAATTTCGTCTGCTTTTTCTTTGCAGAAATAATGACCCACTATCAGCTCTGAGGTCTACTGTTAAATTGAGTCATCTGAAATACTCAGTGTTCCTTAGCCTTCACAGCCGCTTAAATCGCTGAATTCTCCAAGGCTGGAAGTACAGACGAAGCTGCCGGCACAAGACCCGCCATCATACCTTTCCATGCCGAATACCAGCCTGTTCAGTCTCATTTGGTGTGGTTGTTTTGGTTTGTTTTGTTTTGGTTTTCTTTTCCTCTTGCAGAGCCCAAGGTGGGCCCTGTAGGTCCCAAATACCAGTTTCAGATTATTTCTTTTCAAGAAAACAAAGAAATCCTGCCAGGCATTGTGGCACATGCCTAAAATCCCAGCACTCGGAAGGCTGAGGCAAGAGGATTGCTGTAAGTTATAGGCCAGCTTGTGCTACACAGTGAGACCTTGTCTCAAAAAAACAAAAAATGCTTGTGAAATGCACTCCATGATGTATGACAGGTGTAGAGAACGCGCAGAACCTCGGTCAGTTCTCAGCCTTGTCTCTTGTCGCCCAACCCACATATTCCTCACTTTGAAGACATTTGCTGCCACACTATCACTTTTCCGCAGCGTGTATTTTCACAGCTCTACATCTTTGTTTCTGAAGCTTTGGAAGTGCCCTTGTATCTAGAGAGCCTCTTCTCCCTTTATGCGGTGTGGTTGTCTTCTCTCCAGCTTTCCTAACGGCCTCCCCCGAAGTCGGCTTCACCTGTGCGGCCCTCGCTCTTCAAGAGTGTAGTCCGCACACAGTCGACGCCGGCATCTCTGGGAAGCGTGATGGCGGTATGAAGTGCTGGGTCCGGCCTAGGCCCCCAGGGAGCAGCTGTGCATATGACAGGCTCCCATGGGATCCGCTGCCGCTGCCACTCAGGCCCCGAACAGCGTCCTTCCGTCGCTGGCAGTCAGTCGCCAATGCTTGTGTCTTGCGGACCATGAAGTCCTCCAGCCTGCACAGCGCTCTGGCCACACGGTGACCTAGTTCGTGCTCTCGCTCATCTTCTCCAGGTGTGTACGGTCTTCTAAGAAATCCAGCCGGGAATTGGGTGCTTTGGGAGCTAAGCCAACCAAATTATTCATTTCCGTGGGAAACATATGCATGTTTGCTTGCCGAGCCCGCGCCCTTTCGGACTTCCGGGCAGTATGGGCGTGTGTCACCTAAGTCGGACAGAAGCTTGCACACTTTATGGTCTGGGTTTTTCCTTTTGCCTAGAAAGGATCCGTTAGCTGAAAGGGTCTTTTCATAAACAATAGAACCTGCTCTAATGTTTACAAAGGAAAATGTGTCCTTGAAATGACGGAAGCTGCCTCTGAATTTTAATATACACTATAAAACTTCATCACAAGTTGGGAATTTCAAGAGTAATTTTTAAAAGTAGAAAGACATTCCAATAGATACTAAATGTTAAATAGTAGTAGAATATAAATCTAAAATTTAACTAGTAATAGTACATATATACAATATCTTCAAAGTTAAGGGGTATTTGTACTCCGTTATTTTTATTATGCTATTTATGATTAGGCACATCTTTTCTAAATACCTTTTAATCATTAGTTGATCCACAATGGACTATATTGCATTGCATATATTTGAATTGCTGACTAATACACACATATATATCTATTTTCTCCCTCAGCATTGTTAAGGAAAGTAGGTCCTGGCTACAGATAACAAAAACTTTAAGAAATAATTTTTAAGGAAGGCTTATATTTGTTTACTTTTTAGTTTATTTGTTCATCCATATTCTGCTTTATAATAGATACATTTAAAGGAGCTGATCTGTGTTGTAAATATACATTAATTTCAGCCACCAGAACTGGCTTTCCATGTGAATACTCTAACATGTTAAGATCTTTTGTTATTTGTCTCTTTTTTCTTTAATATATTTTGTCTAGAATAATCTTTCGTGGAGAAACATGTTTCTTACCAGTACTACGTTGAGGACAGACTATAGTCGAATTCTTGCTGCATCTGCCTTCCACACTATATGGTTAAGTATTCAACTTTCTTATTCGAAACACTCACTAGAAATACTTTCAGGGATTGTCCAGCAAAATGAATATGTTGCCAGAGGTCTAATGTGGTTCCTTTTGGCAAACTCAGAATAAAAAACAAACAGATACAGTAAATGAGAATGCTGACTTTGAAGTATTTTTATTACAGACTTAATCTATAGGTAAATTCTTACCCAATAGCCTCAAATTCATAATGACCAAATATTAATGCCCTTATACTTTGCTGGTGGTTTTATAAATGAATTTCATAACTCAGGATTCAGTGTATGATTTCTTGCCAATGGAATAATATTGTTTTGTTTCCAAACGTTTAAGTGTTTAATCAAATAAAAAGGAGCCAGATGTTGCCTTTGTTTACATAATAATTTTTATTGCCCTAATCAGCTTGGTCTTGCACTGTTACAAATAACTCCATTTCCACTAAATTAGTGTGGTTTCAAGTCTTCTAAGAATAATTCTACCTGAGTTTTAACAGAATATTTCTCAGAATGTGGCAACATGTATGATGTAGACTGTGTAACTCAGGAGACACAGAGGAACCCCTGTGGGCCATGCACTGTTCGTGCCGGACTATAAGAAGGTCACCTTAGAACAGAACATTTTAGCCATGTCAGTGCTGAGGTAGAGCTGGTGAACCTGGCCGTGATGGCTCAGAGAAAGGGCTGGTTCATTCATTCCCAGGGAACAAGGAGTGGATGAAGCAGAGCTGAGTACCAAAGGAGTCACAGATTTGTGACAGAGCAGGAGAGAGAGGATGGGGAGAGGAAGTGCTTGCTGGAAATGCGTCCAGGCAGCACAAGTGGCATTGCTGAAAGGCAGCAACTGTCTTTGTCACTTACTGTGACACTGAGACATAATACTGGACACCCACGACTTAAAGGAGAAGAGGTTTGCTTTAGCTCACGGTTACGGTCCACGGTTGGCTGACTCCAGGGCAGGAACAGCATGGCAGAGGGGTCTGGTGGAGGAAGGCTGCTCATGTCATGGTGACCGGGAAGTAGAGTGTGCGCAGAGGAACCAGGGAGGGAGATGCACCCTTCCGGTGACATCCCAGTGGCCGCCTCTTCCCACCAGGCTGCACCTCCTACCAGCAAGTCAGCTGTGAATTCTCCGATATATTAATTCACACATGAGTACAGCACCCCACAATCCAGTCACCTTCCATGAACCCCACCTTGAGCACACTAGAGTTTTGGGTGTCATTCTAGATCTAAACTATAACAATCTTAAGTCATACTTTCGGAGAAAGATCAACACCTGTTTAAGATACCTGGTGTATCTATGTTCATTAGGGAGATTGGCCTGTAGTTCTCTTTTTCAGTTGGGTCCTTTTCTGGTTTTAGTATTAGGGTAATGCTTGCTTCCAGGAATGATTTTGGAAGTACTGCTTCCTTTTCAATTTCATTAAAGAGTTTGAGGAATAATGGTATTAGATCCTCTTTGAATTTTTTGTAGAATTCAGCTGTGAAGCCATCAGGACCTGGGCTTTTCTTTGTTCGTAGGTTTTTAATTACCTGTTCAATTTCAATGGCTGATATTGGTTTATTAAGAGTTTGTATCTCTTCTTGGTTTAGTTTTGGTAATTTGTGTGCTTCTAGGAATCTGTCCATTTCTTCCATGTTTTCCATCTTGTTTGAGTATAAGTTCTTGAAGTAGGTGTTGATGATCCTTTGGATTTCTGACGGGTCAGTTGTGACTTCCCCCCTTTCATTTTTTATTGCATGAATTTGGGTCTTTTCTTTCCTTTTTTTGATCAGGTTGGCTAGGGGTTTGTCTATTTTGTTTAGTCTC